>JAQFYZ010000104.1:0-72652 GCA_034695085.1 Cylindroiulus punctatus
AATTACCGTTTCGATTATATAATGGTCGAATTTTGGTGACGGACCCCGTTTGAAAAAAAAAGCTGGATCCGCCCCTGTTAGGAATGACTTCAATTTCTAAATATACTTTTGTTATTTTATAATAATTTGATAAATCGCTGTCAAAAATATCGGACACGAAGAAATTGACCTTCGAAAAACGTTGGGAATTTTGTAATGGTGGTGTATTTCCTAAACTGACGTCACTTCCGCCCGCCTGCGCGTGCGCGCGTTCCATATATGCGTTCTACGACATTTGCGAGTGGAAGACTTCCGAACATTGAAAAATTAGACGAGATTAGTATTCACGGTTAGCGCATCATCATTTATTCATTGTTCGTCTGCCGCGCGTTAACTTAATTAAAGCCAGCTCCGCGAAGTAACTGCCCGAGTTTATTGCGCGTTATACGAGGCGCGATCTTAATGGACTCGTTCCCGTAGCTGGCGCTGAAAATGCGCTCGATTTCGCAAACGTCGTGAATTAATTCTCCGCCCCGTAAGTCTTTCGACCTTAATTTCTCGCATGCCTAAGATTCGGGGCAGACGCGGCGGCCCCGCTTTTACGATCGTGCGGAAAAATTAAGATTCTTGCGCATAATAAGCGGCCGAAGTCCGATTGAGCTTCGATGGAATGAGAACGAAAGTTTTCGAACGGCGCCATTGTCCCGCTGCGATGCTGGCGCCACCTGTCGTTAGCGTCTCGCGGCTTGTGCACGTGCACGGAAGTGGGGGCGTTCGAGTATTACGTCGTCGCAAAATTCTGTGATGCAAAAATCGTCACAAGATGATGTAATACTTGAACGTCCACTCTCCTGTGTGTCATAGGCTTTTTTCAAGTCATAATGGTTCGCTGGCGCTGCGTGCTTTCAATTTTTCTATTATTGTTTTCGTCATTATTATTTGATTTTCGTTTTCGTTGTTATTTTTATTTACTTGAATCAAGCTCCCCCTTGCGCTTCGAATGAATTTCGATGTGACGATGGCGGTTGCATCCGAAGTGAATTCCGTTGTGACAGACGTCACGATTGCTCAGATGGATCAGACGAGAGAAATTGTACGTTAGCTTTTATGTTTTATTTTTATTTTTTAAATTATCAGTCCCAAATCGTTGGAATTTTACCTGTTTGATGTTCCAAATGTAATGTAAATGTAAGTAGGGTATCTGAACGTCCTAATTATAAATATCTCCAAGTCAGTTTTTAACTTTCTTTGATTGCAAAGTTTTAGAAAATTTATGAAGTTAATTTCTTTAAAGTTTTGTAAATATCTCAAATTTCTAAATTTTATCAGTTAAGTCCCAAACAGATTTAGCAGATTAAGTTTTGAAACTTTAGCTCAAAATGTCTCGAATTGTAAGCTAAACACATTAGCGCTACCATAATACACGAACTAAATGTAACTGTGGTGCACCACACACCCTATCATTTCTACTGATTTTAGGGGGTCTGGACAATGCGCCCCTTTGATAACTTCAAACTGGGTGTTTTAACTGGTTGCTGGATGAAGGCGCTAGTTATGGGTTAGAAGAAAAGCATCTTGTTCTCCAGGCCTGGAAGCCTGTTTTTCAGAAATTATGCCAAAAAAATTGGTCGTTGAGTTTTTTTTACAAGAATGTGCCTGTTTTTTGAAATTTTGAGATAGAACTAATTGGGTGGAAAGGGGGATGGGGAAAAAAGATAGGCACCTCGATATCGTCCATGGCTTGCCCATTGTTGCTTGCAGTTAAGTTATTTAATCCGAGATTTAGTAAGCTCGTAAAAGTGCAAACTTTCGTGTAAAATTGTTCTGGTTTTCGTGAAGCAGTTTTTGCCAAAAAGCGTTTTTGCACTTGTATTACAAAAATATTGATTTTAGTTACAAAAGCTAAAACAAGTGAAATTGTTAACTCCAAAAGTTTTATGAACAGAATACTTATCAAATTTGGTTTCCTAAAGTAGCCCCCCCAAGATTGATAAACTTATAAAAAAAATTATTCTTCAGAAAAATAAAACAGGC
The DNA here is from genome assembly GCA_034695085.1 of Cylindroiulus punctatus. NCBI lineage: Eukaryota > Metazoa > Arthropoda > Diplopoda > Julida > Julidae > Cylindroiulus > Cylindroiulus punctatus. The sequence goes on from JAQFYZ010000104.1 coordinate 2,014, forward strand.
AACTTCCTTTTGTTTTATAAATTCAAAGGTTTCCTAATTTTCGTTAAGATTTATAAGCAAAATATATGTAGGTCGTAATATGGTTTTTAAAAATGCAGTACTTAATTCCCAAATGAAATACTTAAATACAAAAAAAATTATTGATAAGAAAAAAAACTTAACATGTTTAGTTTTCCAAATTTACACTCAAAATAATGGCTAAGTCACGCACTGAACTCCCATATTTGAAGCAAAGTTTTTAGGCACATTTAATATTTGTGGAAAATATACTAATGAAAAATGTGTCAAAGATAATATGACAGTGTATGTAACAGAAATATGCCAACAGGTGCTCCAACTGGCTGCACATTGACGATAACCAAATTTATATTTGAATTTTCATTATTGACAAAATCGTCTTTTCCGAATTAGGACTTTAATTGCCATCATTTTGACTTGTAACTTGGTCGATAAGAAGTTATTGCTATCGCTGCGCTCGCACGCAGGCTCCTAATAGGAAACTTATGGAAAACATGCAGCCCATAACGACTGCAGAAATCGTTAACTTTGATTCACATCCTAAATTATGATGACCTTTGTAAGCTGTCTGGGCTTGGTGGCTTCCATTGCCCTGATTGCATTCTTCAGGCATTTGAAAATTGTCCAGATTTCCCTGAAAGCAGCTAGTTTTTACATTGAAACTCGCCAAAATTATACTTTTTAACTTTACGTGGTACTAACCAGTTCATGCCCATCCTCTTCTATACAATGCAATGCTCCAGCAACCTCTGGAAGCAGTACTTGGTGGCCATTGTGAGCATTTGGTTTAGGGCCCGAGTAATTGACACATATGCCCATGTGGTTTACTGATAACATAGGTTGCGGTTTATAGATTTAATTTTATTTTAACAAAACGTCCATACGGCACCCTTGTAACGTTGCAGGCAGTTGCGCCGCGCATCAATTCCAGTGCGAGTACGACAGGTCCTGCATCGTCAACCGGCGGCTCTGCGACGGTAACGCGGACTGTTCGGACCACTCGGACGAGAGAAACTGCCCTGGTCCTGGTGAGTTGGTTGGATCAGACCTAAAAGACATCCATCGGTCAACTATGAAACCGTATCACGCAGTGATAAAGGCTGCGATGTCACGATACGATTGAGGCCGAGCACTTGTGGGCCGCGAAGCCACCCGAATGGTTGCCAAACCGTTTTGCTTGAACTTTTGTCTGATTTAATTTTTTTTATTTTTCATTTGAGTTTATTATGGTAATTTTTTTATTTTGTTTGGTTTGTTTTCGCTTATTTTCGTTTATTTTCTGGCGCTTCAGCTTGCGGCGGTAACCAGTTCCAGTGTAGCGATGGAAACTGCATCGAGCATCAGCGAAAGTGCGACGGGTTTTCGGACTGCCCGGATAGCTCGGACGAAACTTCGTGCCGTAAGTGCGGCATCTTCACGGGGCCTTACGAACGTTTACATAATTTTTTAAGTTTTATTTCTGTTGCATGCTTCGCATGCTGTTATCATTTTATTCATTTTATGATTTCGTCTTCTGCCGGGTATCGGATCATTCAGCGTCCCACCCAGAATGTCAACCGCACGAATTCCGCTGCTCGGACCGCACGTGCATCCACAGTAGTCAGAGGTGCGACGGACGAATTCATTGCCCCGATCGGTCCGATGAAAGCGGATGTCGTAAGTCTAGTTTGTTATATCGGATGCACTTCTGGACTAGTCAGTAGCATAAAATGGCTACGAGGCAACATAAGTTCGTGGTTTTGCTTTGCAAGGGCACGTACTTAGGCATGCATGGCATAATCTTTAAGACAAACATTGTTAGTTTGACTACTGGCAGGATCAACCAGGTTCGATGCATCATGCATCTCGCTATAGTGTACATCGGTCATGTCCATTTTTGGCCAAAATGGCTGCCGATGATGGATGTAGCGGCGGACACCCGCTGCCCTTTCGCTACGATCAAAACATTTTATTTTCCAACCCAGTTCACTAATCCATTTCTCTGCAGTTACTTATATTTTTCTTGGAGATGCAAATGCAAATTCTACGAAATATGAGTTTATTCATCGCAGTGACCTGATTGCGTATGCCAAGGCATATCCCTCGACATCAGCGCTTCTGAATATGGATCAAAGATTCGTTTTTCTTTTCCTCCCCATCTTCTTCTTCGTCTGCCATCCTCCAAATGGCCTTCATATGTACAAGTTTCAAACAGAAGTTAGAGCGGATTGCCTGGCACGCTGCATCTGCTGCCATGGCAACGGATGCTGTGCCCAGTTGCCCCGGCAACGGCGGCTTCTCCGGGCTTGGGAGATGTCCCCCATGGATCAGCTGGAGATGATGTGACCACTGCCCAGCCAATAGCTTTGTTTCATCTTGTTTTGTCTCGATGTTTTTGGGCTCGGAGGCCTTCGGGAATCCGCGGATTTTCAGACAAATGCGAGAAAACTAATGCGGGGACCGTGTTGAGTTTATTCGAGGAGCTAGAAATTGTAAACAAGTAGTTCGAGCAAGGAAAAATGTGAAGATGACATTTTTTGCCTGTTTTGATTTTTTAACTCTTTTTGATTTCTTAGCGCAGTTGGTTGTCGCGCTTTCGAGGAAGCTACCGCTGGTTTTTACACACTCGGTCTTGGGAAAAATTGAATCTTGAAATGTCAGAGTAAATTACAAATTGATCACTTGGGAACTTTGAAATGCGATAATATTCCTGTATGTTTTTATTGAAGGCCATGTCAAATTTGTATATTTTTTCCAATTCCAGACCTTCATAAATATATTCAAAAAAATTAGATTTCATATCATATAAAATTTTAATTTTAATTATCAACTTCAAATTATTAGTTATATTTCTAGTGTATCTCACATCAAAGACCATTTTTAAAAATCAGCTTCAAGTTTTTGAGAACTTCTCAGATTTCATATTTTCGTCAATTTCAAACATTTTCAAGTTTATAAAAATTTCATTTAAAAATTTCAAAATTTTATGTACTGTGGATGGTGAATATTTAAAAATTATTAAATCTTAAGTTATAAATACGTTAGTGTATTTTGACCCAAATTATGATTTCCTAAAATTTAAACTCAGTAGTCAGTTTTTTTGCTGTTTAAAATTATTGAGAATTTCTCAATTAAATTTTTTTTTTCTATAAATTTCTCAAATTTATATTTTTAATGACGGAATATTTGCTTGCTGATGGCCTTAAAGTCATTTAAATTTCTCAGATGTTAATTTCCTGATGATCTTCCAGACATTCCCATTAAAGCTCTCTTCACGCAGACTCAAAGTGTAGGCCCGAGCAATATTTTTTCAAAAAAAAAAAATAACGATGTTATTTCTGAGGCAGGCAGGGCACATTTCCGGATATTTCTGGGGCATCCGGCATTTCCATTAGCAGTATTAAACCATCCATCTCTGTCTTCTGGTGCAAGATCCATGCCAGGGGGTCGGGGGATCCTCCGGCGCTCCAGCCAATGGTTTTCCAGGATCTTCACCAGGCGCCCCAGATGTTTTCTTTCTAAGAATATTGGTAGCAGTAATAACAATTCAATTAAATTCATGGCTTGTGTTTCCTGCTGGCTTTTTGCCCTATTAATTATGCGGACCAGGCTTCTTGTTGCTTAATTATTTTGATAATTGTCTTGGAGCAATTCCAGAAATGTACCATGCAGATGAGCAGGACCTATCTGTTGCCAGGGACTATTAAGAGCTACTTTATCTTCTTTAAATTCACTCAAAAGGGCCATATCTTCTATCCGGTGGTTGTTTGGGAAGCTGGATGGGACATGGACCAGACATATGGGGCCTTTCTAAACCCCAGACATCTAAAAGCCAAAGGTCCTGGCTAATCCCAAGACACATAGAAGCCAAAGGTCTTTTTGCTAGGGAATGGTAACAGTACCTAAACTAACAAACATTGGGCCCCAAACACACCATAGGATAATTTTGTTGGGTGATGTGTTTTTAAACATTTACTTGTCTTGGAAAGGACCTTACTTGGGTTAACCTTTTCTCTTGGGGCCCTAGCCTTTCTGGGACCACTTCCCTCGTTCTGTTAGTTTTAATTTTTGTTTTTAAAAATCCATATTTATGCTTGGGACCCTAGAAGCCCAATCATCCGGGCATTCTGGGACCACATCCTTGATCTGTTAGGGTTTTAAACTTTGTTTTTGAAAAATCGTGTTTTTTGCTTGTGGCCCCTTTTCTTTTGGGGTCCTAAGCACCTACTTTTCTATCCACAACTGCTTAGTGGCTGCTAGCTTTTGCGGCAATGCGCAAAGATAATGCGGTCGAAAGGGCATTTTTCAAAAAAATGATTTTCAACTAGTATGAGTTAAGGGCTTCTGTAAATTTTCTGAATGTTGGGAAAGGTTTGTTGGAAATTTTTCTTGTTTTTTTTTTATTTCTTCCTTCATCATCGCTAACTGCATGTACCGTTGTTTTACGATCTACCGTTAATGATGGAAAAGGTACATTGCCGTTGGTGTCCATGGTTTAATATCTGGTTCAAGTGTGCTTGGCAAGCACCAATTTCGTTCAGAATTCTCTGGAAATTTCGTTGATAATGGTTCTAATGAATCTTGCAGGTTGTTGGGCTGGCCAACCGGCCACTAGTGGTCACCGCCTCGATATTGCTCTTTATTGCCTAAGCTTTCGATGAAATATCCCGGCTTTTGACTTCGGTCAACTTGCTGCAAATCTAGAGGATGTTGTCGCGGATGATGGAAAAATTCTCGGTCCTGAAGCTCAAACCAATCAAATCACCGGCAGTTTCGCCGTAAATTCGCCGTGCTTTTTGGAGCGCAAGTCAAATACTAATAATGCAAGCACGAGAGAAGAAATTGTGTCTAGACGATATTGCGATATTTAAACGTTCTGATGGGACGTTTTGATGATTGAAAATCAGCAATGCGCTGAATCTTTATTTTCTGCAATTTATCCTTTTTTATCGGTTATTTCTGCTGGTTATGGCTCCGTGCTGCCGATGTTGCTACGGTGGCCACGGCACCGTGCTCGAGCAGATCTGCGTTCAATTTTTGTCAGATTTAGTAATTATTTTTTAATATTATTATACCAGCTTGCCGTTCTGACCAGTTCCGCTGCAACGATGGCTCCTGCATCGAAGGTGCTGGCCGGTGCGATCGCAGATACGACTGCCCGGACTTCTCCGATGAAGACCCTTCCAACTGCGGTGAGTTAGTGTCTTACGCATGAAAACCCGCAATAACATTATTTTCGAACAGCGCTAAGAATGATAATCCAGATGTTGCCGGCAGGGCTTCACTGGCCATCGGCTAAACCCTGCTGGGCCCACGAGGTCTTATTATTTTCGTTTTTAGTTTCAACCAATTTGTTTTTACGTTTTCCGTTCTCGCTTATTTGTAGCCGTCACTGCTCGGTGCAGCGATTCCGAGATAGACTGCGGCGACGGTAACTGCATCCCCGAGTCGAAGCGATGCGACGGCCGCCTCGACTGCCTGGATGGCAGGGACGAGAACTCTTGCGGTAAATAGCGTAGTGATGGCCGTTGCCAAATTTCCACGTGATCTCACTGCCTTAGGGCTAGTCGTGAGTTTAGGACCCATGCCACCGTATACCTTCTGGTATTTACGCGCTTAGGGCCACAACCACCTCTGGTAGCCATAGGGCATATGCCATGCACTTCGGGTAGTCATGAGTTTAGGGCTCATAGTACTTCTGTTAGTATCTTAAGACCCAAACCATCTCCGGTAGTCGCGCAGAATCATAAGCATTCTGGTTGTCATGCGCTTGATGTCCAAACAAGCTCTGGTACCACTCCTGATGCTCGCGTGTTTAGGGCCCATAACACTTGCGCTGTTCATGGGCTAGGGACATGTTCCACTTCCGTTAGTCTTGGGTTTCGGTCCCGTGCCATTTCAGGTAGTCAAGGGCTTGTACCACTTCTGTTTAAGGCCCCAAACACCTCTGTTATTCTTGGGTTTAGGGCCCCAAACACCTCTGTTATTCTTGGGTTTAGGGCCCCAAACACCTCTGTTATTCTTGGGTTTAGTCCCCCAAACACCTCTGTTATTCTTAGGTTTAGGGTCCCAAACCCCTCTGTTATTCTTAGGTTTAGGGTCCCAAACACCTCCGTTATTCTTGGGTTTAGAGCCCCAAACACCTCTGTTATTCTTGGGTTTAGGGCCCAAAACACCTCTGTTAGGCATGGATTTAGGGCCCAAAACACATCGGTTTAGGGTTTAGGTTCTAAACCAACTCTGGTAGTCACGAGCCCATAATCCGTCTGCTAGTTACGCACTTAGGGCCCAGACCACCTCTGGTAGCCTTGGGCCTGTACAAGTTCTGGTGTTCATGCATTTGGGGCCCTTGACAATTCTGTTAGTTATGGATACCACGTCAAGTAGTCATATGGGGCTCCGGCCTAGTAGTTAGTGGGTTAGGGCCAAAACCATATCTGGTGGCCATGGGCCCGGGCCCCGTACCGCAATGTTTACTCATTTAGGGCCCAAAACACCTGTGCTGATCATAAGTGTCACATCTGTAACATCGGCTGAATCGAATCTAAATGCATATGAACTGCTCAAAGAAAGCTTGTCACACCCATTCTTCATTTATAGGAGCTAGACTGGATGCGACGAATGAGCTCGTTGCCGCAATTATGCGAGCATGCTGCGGGAAACGTTGCTCGAGCAGTTCGTTGCCAGACACATTTCTGCACGAATGGCGGCCCCATGTCTGGTGGATGGCAGACAATTCTGCAAGAAGCCAGAAATGGGAACTGTTTCACGCGTCTTATTTCGGTTTCCGGATCATCCGCTCAGCGGTGTCGCCACTGCATGCAATCAATATCAATCCGGGAAAGGACAATGCGAAGTCAGTTTTTCTGGAAGCCCAAATCTAGGCCCATGCAGCTGGTCTTGCGAGGTTCCACGTCTTTTTTTGCGCATTAGGTTGTTTTGCCATTTTCTGCGCTGATGCGATGTTCATACGCCGCGGTCTCGCGGCTCTCGAACGCTAATTTTTTCCTTGTGTTTCTTACCACGTACTAAGATTCTGACATCTCCCTATCCTTTGGGCCAGTGCCAATTTGACTAAAAACCCTTGTTGCAAAATATGAAACAAGCTCGGTTAATGAGCCGCAACGGCATCTAAGAGGGAACGATGAGAGGGTCCCTTGCTTAACATGTAGGCAATAGGCAGATATGGTAGGGAGGTCCCAGGGCCCATGAGTGCAACGTAACCGAAAGCCAATTTTATTTAAGACATCGCTGAGCTTCCTTTCCTGTCCGTGCCTGTTTGTGTTCTAGGACCCAGGCAGTTTTTTCAGTTGACTTTATTTTCGATTTTTGCATGAATTTTAGACCGTGCATGCCCATCAGGACAGTTCGCTTGCGGCGATGCGACGTGCATCGACGAGCGGTTGCGCTGCGATGGCAGACGCGACTGCCCCAGCACCGGCTACGACGAGACGCAGTGTGGTATTTTTGTTTTCATTTTTTTTTGCGTTTTATTTGGAAGTTATGCCTCGCATGTTTTCCACCACCACCATTCTCTTTCGTTTTGTAGCTCAGTGCGTCGGCGGCGCGTTCCACTGCGCGGCCGAGAACCTGTGCATCGGGTCCTCGTCCCGCTGCAACGGCTACCCGGATTGCTACGATGGGTCGGACGAGCGTGACTGCACTGGTATAGAATCTTGTTTTATTGATTTTTTAAAATTTAGTTTTTTTTTGCGGAAATTTACGGCGCCCCAGAATTTGCTCGAAGCATTAACGGGAAATGCATCATGGAATGAAAGTAACATGCACATTAATTCCGGTTTATAGAAATGTGACTTCTTGCAGCGTCATGGGCATGCAACGCCAGCGCGCTGACGTAAAAATGCTAGATTTAAGAAATTAGACACGGATTGCTTAATTGACACCTGGTAAACCTGTGTGCATTGATTTCGCCATGCTCTTTCCCGAAATGGGCAATGCAGCCGCCATTTTACCTTCAGTGACTCACGCCCCCGCCACCTGGTGGCTGCATTGACCATTTCAGGGAAAAAGTGTGGCTAAATTAACGCGATAGGCTGACAATGCGGATGATGTTGCAAAATGTCACTTTTCCAGTGGGCATGAAATCTGGCAGAAATACACTTTAACACGCTCGCATTGCGGAAATTGAATGAGAATGTAAATAACAAGGATTGTTTTGGCAGGGAATGTAATTTTCAGAAATTTTGCAAGTGCTTCATTCAGCGCACGATGTGATATTTTATCTGAAGTGATGGAGTTTAGGGGGTGGATTAACTCTCGAATGATGCATTTGGAAAATTATATGCAAGCAGCCATTAACATAATCTCATTTTCCAGAAGTTTAAAATTGTTTCAAGCCTCATGATTTAGCCACCATCTGGTGAATCCTTGTCCAGATTAATAGCAACCGTGAATGCCAAACAGTTTTGCGGCTAATTATTCCCTGGTCTCGACAAAGACGTGCTCAGACATGAGAAATTGAGCCTGATTAGACCCACCAGTGTTCGGCAAAAATAAGTTGCAACAAAAACATACAACCTACAACTATTAGGCAACCTAACAACTGAACTGTTGTTGTTAGTCACTAATACACAAAAAATGGTTGAAACAGATTTACTTTCAGTTTGAATAGACAGCTAATTGTAGTTGTTGATTGACAACTAACAACACAACTAACAATTGAATTCATAAGAAGTTGAACCTGTAAAATCAACAACCTTTGATCTTCAAAACAATTGAAATGTTTCTGTTTTGAATGAATTGAAATGTTTCTACTCGAATCATGCTTGCATGGGCGAGCATTTGTTGGATGGAGCTGCTTTTTGCACTAACGTTTTGCAACTAACTTTGTTTTTGGTGATTGGCGTTCCTTGCATGGGTGGCAGAAACATGTGCCGAGTGGCAGTTCTCGTGTCGGGACGGCTCGTGCATCGACGCGGGGAGACGTTGCGATAACCGTGTCGATTGTAGTAACGGATTCGATGAATACTACTGTGGTATTTGCTTTATTTTATTTTTTATGTCCTGTTTTGTTTTAGTCCTACCTTCATTGACTTGATTTTAACTTGCACAAATTATGACAACAATAGCATTTTCAAATTTTTACCTTTATTCACGTAAAATAACTTTTATGGTCCCCAACCCTTCCTGCCTGAAGGAACTCAGTTTATAGGATGGCTGGGAACCCTCATAGCAACCCAGATGTAATGAATTATAGTTTATGGCAAAGTCAGCCTCGGACCCAACTCAAAAGTCAAAATTTGTCAGTCATGCAAGTTAAAATGGTTCTGCTCGAACTGTATAGATTTGGAAAGCTAGATAAGTGTCTTCCAGAAATCTTCATTTGGTTTTTTTATTTTTATTTCATTTTTCATTTTCGTTTTGCAAACAGTCACCTGCGGCAGCGACCAATTCCAGTGCGCGGACACGAAATGCATCGACAAAAGCCGAAGGTGCGATCGGGCATACGATTGCAGTGATGGCTCCGATGAACTCAACTGCACCGGTACTTAGCACAGGGTCCTAGCTTGGTTGCAGTTTGTTTTTCATTTTTGTTTATTTATGTTAATTTCTGCATCCCCTCACTGCGCACTGAACAGCCCATGTGGTCACCTGCGGTCCTTATGACTTTGCCTGCCACGACGGGGAGTGCATCGATAGCCGCCGCAAGTGCGACGGGCGCAGCGACTGCCGCGACGGATCCGACGAGTGGAACTGCGGTGCGTAACAGCTTGTGGTTTCCACTCGGTGGTCATGATGTCTATCATACCTTCATTGGGATAAACTTAGGGGATAGCGTAGGATTGTCTGCTAAAAAATTCTGCACATCCTGTTTCATCGGCACAAAACGTAGTAAGCGACATTAGAAGCACACGGGCATTTTTTGACATTTTATTATAAGCCCTCCACTTTGGCCGCTATATTTTCTTGATCAATACTCTCACAATTTCACAGGACATGTAGCACAATCTAATCATGTCTAAACCCGCAATTCACAAAAACTCAATTATTGTAATATTGAGAGCCTAGATCCAGAAAATATGGCAGCCGAAGTGGAGCGCATATAATAAAATGTCCAAAAAGTTCTCTCTCACGTTACTTACTACGTTTTGTGCTGATGAAACAGAATCTTAATTGAAGAAATGTGCTAGTTTATAACTGACGGTGCTACGCAACCCTTAAAAAATGATGCTTTAGATTACGGAGCTCTGTAGCGAGACGTCGGCACGCAACACGGATCCTCTTCATGGAATTATGTCCCGCGCAATCAGCTTGGCCATAATTTTGCTCTTGTTTCGTTTCAGATTGCCGGTCGGACGAGTTCCGCTGCGGCGATGGCAAATGCATCCCGATCACGCAGCGCTGCGACGGCAGCTACGACTGCAACGACTTCTCCGACGAATCCAGCGGTTGTGGCCCGCGTAAGTCTTAGTTGGACTAGAACTGGTTCGGCAGTCTAAATGAGCTTTAGGCGTTTTATTAGACATTGATGGTCCTGATGGTAAAATGGTGTTGATGGTTTTTTTTGCTATTCTAGAGGAATGCGCACAGGATCAGTTCCGATGCAACTCCGGGCAGTGCGTCAGCAGCTACAGCCACTGCGACGGCAACTACGACTGCAGCGACAGGTCGGACGAGGAAAACTGCGAGCGTAAGTCGGTCTAGTTAAAATTTTCGTAATGAAAAAAAAATGTTTTTTAAAACCAAAAACTAGCCGAATGCTGTAGGTGAATTTTTTAAACTCAACTATTTTTATCATTATAAATATAAATATGATTGTAAAAAATTGAAACATTATGTCATATTCCCCGTGATGCATTTTGGTCACATAAAAGCATTAGGCGAGGTTTTTTTTATTAATTTTTTTTTTTTTTTGCAAAATTCGATGACAGATGATGGATTTAAATCCAATGTTTTAAAAAACAGCAACAGCTTAATAATCATTTGACCAACCCCCTTATCCCCTAATATGGTGATAATATTTGAACTGAAATTAAGTACTGATTTCGAACTGATTTGAACAGTATTCTCCTTGAAATGTTTTTTTTAGAAATGTTAAAATCGAAGGGGATACATGTACATATTTTTATAAACTGGAAAAACAAGGACTAGTTACTTAATATTTCAATAAATTTTTGTAATGATGTTTTTTTTTCAGAAAAATGAAGTGCAAGCTACTCAATATTTTAATAAATTTTCATAATAATGGGTTTACTTCAGAAAAACCAAATGTTATCTACTTAATATTTTAATAAATTTTCATGATGGTGGGTTTTCTTAATTAAGAAAAACTACGGGATAGCTTCTTAATATTTCAATAAATATTCATTGTAATGGGTTTTCTTCAGAAAAACTAAGGGCTGGCTACTTAATATTTTAATAATAATAAAATAATGCGATATATAAGGAGATATCTTTTTCATTTCTGTAGGGCCTACCGAGTGCAGAAGAAATGAATTCACGTGCAGATCCGGCGAGTGCATCCCAGTGGGAAGTTACTGCGACCGAAAAGTGGACTGCAGGGACGGCTCTGATGAAAGAGATTGTGGGGGTGAGCAGCACAGTTTGTATTTAGTTAAAAGAGATGACTTCCCCTCTGTTATCATTTGGCTAACCTTCCTCCTCGTGATGTCTCACGTAATGCTTGAACGCCTCCATAAGCCTTCGGGCCAGTTTTATAGTCTAAAAATTTGTACACAATTTAAATTTGCTTTACCCTCAGGCTGATTGTTGCTTCTTGAAATTTTATCCGCAGCACACTGCCCGCACGACCAGTATCGTTGCTCTTCCGGACAGTGCGTCAGCGGCGACAGTCGTTGCAACCAGAGGTACGATTGCGCCGACAGGTCCGACGAAGCCAACTGCACTGGTAAGACGCAGAAACTGCTCGCAGTTCTACTTTTTATTCATCGTTTTGTGAAGTCCTTGGAACTAAAAGTGCAATGAGAGTTTTGATATTAATTAAAATTTTAACTGAAGCCGTGCCAGCCCCATGAGCGGGAAAGGTTCGGTGCTGGCCGTGGGTAGGAAAACAACATCTAGGTGGCTCTGACATGCAACTGTGACTTGCGAAAGGTCATTTTGAATAATTTTCGAAAGGCTACGCTACGGTCACGGATACTCCGAGAGTGGAAATGTGGTATCGGGGCTTCTTGGGTCAAAAAAATAAGCGTGGTAAAAATAAGACGGATTGTTAATGGGTAGATAAAAATTACCTGTAGTTTGGATGGATGGAAAAATTAGAGGGGGTTTGGATGAATGTTGAAGAAATTGTGTGGTTTTTGTATGCATTGGACACAAATTTAATGGAGTTTGTATAGGTGGGAAAACTTGGACAGATTATGGATGGATGGGAAATTCGATGGATGAAAAATAGATGGATTTTGATGGGATGGATAAAAAATAATTATGGGTTTAGGATGGATGTTGAAGAAATTAGATGTTTTTTTGGGTGGATGAAAAACTTTGATAGTTTGGAAGAATGGTAAAAATTGGACGGTTGGGAAAACATCGGATGGATTTTAGATAAATGGAGAAAAAATAGATTGGTTTTGGATGGATGAAAACATGAAGTGAAGTCTAGATAGATGGAAAAAATTACATGACTTTTGAGTGAATTGGATAAAAAATAGATGGATTTTGGATAGATTGTAACTATCTTCGGTACAAACGCACCACTCTTGAGTTGTCCATGATGACAGTGTTGGCCTTTCAGAGTTATCAGGTGACTTTACAGCCATACGTTGCTGAATTCATATGCTTTATGAAATTCATTAAAATTGGTAAAATTTCATTCGTAAAATATTATCAGTTTCGTATTACATTTTCCCCATTTATTTACTGCATTAATTCGGTTATTTTTTTCAAATTACACACAACGTGCGTTTTCAAATTTGGTAAAATCTTTTTTTTAATTTTTCAAATTTTACAAGACTTAAATTCAATTCAATTAAATTTGAAACATGATAAAAGTAAAAAGACTGGAAATGGATTCAGAGACGTAGAGCGGGGCAACCAGCGAAGCCGCAGCATCGGACAAAACACAAACAGTGCTTAATAACGTTTTCATTCGCACATCATTAATCAATTTTAATTTAGTTATAATTTCATTTTAATTTCATTATAATTTCATTTTCATTCACCTAATGCGGCTGCCTGTCTTGCACCGGCTTATGCGCTTGATACGAGCTTCATCCGTAATCATTGCACCGTGCTCTTACTCTCTCCTTATGTTCGTTCGATTTTCCATGACCTCTGACCTCTGACCCCTCGCCCACCCCCTCACCTCCTCACGTCTCAATCTGTTCGTCCGCACACAGCTTCTTGTGACCTGCACCAATATCAGTGCCAGTCCGGGCCCTGCGTCGGAAGGGCCGCGCGGTGCGACGGCAAATACGATTGTCCGGACTTTTCGGACGAACTTGACTGTCGTAAGTACTACAAAAACCGAGGAAAAACGTGTTTGTTTGCAATTTGTAAACGTGCTTGCTGAGTTTTGAGTGTGTTTGGGGTTTGTGTCGAAAATCCTAAATTTGTGCTAACACGTACCATGTTCGGTGTGCTGTTTTTCACTCGTGCATTTAACACCATGTCTCAGTGAAGGTGATGATGGAAGGAATGTTCTGAAATTCGTAAACAAAAGTGGGTTGTACATTTTTTTCCAATTTAAACAAATTGAAATGTAGAAGGGTGAACCTGGGAGAATTATTAGCTATCATGATCAAACTGATTAACTAACTGTTTTTCAACTATTTCAAATTTTTCTGGCTTACGAATTTTTCGTTGTTATAAATTATCGACATTTTCGTTGTTATAAATTATCAAAATTTTGTTGTTGTTTTAAATTATTCCAAATCTTTTGTTGTTCTGAATTATTTCAAATTTTTGATTGTTTAAAATTATTCCAAATCTTTAGTTCTAAATTATTTCAAATTTTTCGTTGTTTTAAATTATTCCTAATCTTTTGTTGTTCTGAATGATTTCAAAGTTTTCGTTGTTTAAAATTATTCCAAATATTTCGTTGTTTGAAATTATTTCAAATTTTTCATTGTTTTAAATTATTCCAAATCTTTTGTTATTCTAAGTTATTCCGAATTGTAGTCGTTCTAAATTATTTCAAACAGTTTGTTGTCCTAAGTTATTCCGAATATTTGTGTTGTTATGAATTCTTTCAAATTCTTTCTAGTCTTGAATTATTAATTTGAATTCAGTTATTTTACTAAATCAAAGTTTGTTTTGCTCTATTTAGCTCATCTAAAGTTGTTTCAGTTTCTTTTTACCCCATAATCTGTTATTGGACGAGGAAATATTTAATTTTTGTAAAGTTTCAATAAGTATTGCGACATTTCACGTCATCATCACCTCACATAGACAAGGATGCACTAGAATTTGGATGTAATTGAAATTGAATTTAATTTAGATTTGATTGATACGTATTGCAAGCATCTTACGAATTGTGAGCAAAAAGTTAAACCACTAAATAATCTTGCTCGTTTAAATAAATATCGTTTCCCAAACTCTTTTAATCGGTTGCACAACCAATGACTTTTGACTTAACTTAATCAAATGCATGATCAATTAATGTTATTATCAAAAGTTTAATTTATTATCATTTAAATCCAAATACTTGGAAGCAACCGGTTATCAGAGTCTAAATAATCATTAAAACTAATGACTGGATTAACTAATGAATTTTGATTGCAAGCCGTGTTTTTTTGTCTCCAAATTAACCGTTTTTTATCCAAAAATTCAAATTGACAATAATTTCAATTAATTTATGGATAACTCGTATGTGTCCTACATAATGAAAGCATGTGTTTGCAAATTTCTAATCTTGTTTTAATGAATTTAATAAATTTAATAATGCTTTTGGTTAAAAGCAAAGCACCAGATTTGGCAGCTATTAAAACAAATTCATAATTTGTCAATTTTTGCTATTTTTTTCAAATTTTAAGCTATTTTTGTGCTATTTTTGTGCTGGCTTATTGATTTTGAACGTTTAGGAGACAAATATTGTCATTGTTATCTGAAATAGCTGAAAACAAAACAATGACAACGTCAAGAACATATTTTTAAGTTTTTAATTGGAAAGCAAAAAATATAATCAAAGATATACGATTAAACAATGGCTTGCTTAAATTAATTAATCGAATTATGAGAACAATAACTAAAGCTGAATGACAATCATCAACGACAGTCAAAGGTATTGGGTTTTTTCGTGTGTTTGTGACTACTATTGTTTCTTGTCGTTTCCACTAAATCAGCATTTTTCTATCGAATGCTATATTTTTTGCACTTTTATGATATTGTTTGCCTTGCATTTATGGCGTGTATCGAATACAATTATTAGTAATTATTTTGTTATTCTGATGGTCGTTTGTCGATGTTTGGACGAAACTTAACTGGGCTTTAAAAATGCAGAAACGTCAAATTGATTTATGGTGAATTTTCATATTTGGAATTACTTATAAATTTGCAATATTATTTTCAATATTATATTCTTGGCTAATTTTCAAAATTGCATTCTTCAGCAATTTTCAAAATTGAATGCTTTCCTAATTTTCTTAATTGAATTCATTCCCAATTTTCACAATTCCATTCGTTCCCAATTTTCACAATTCCATTCGTTCCCAAATTTCACAATTCCATTCGTTCCCAATTTTCAGAATTCCATTCGTTCCCAATTTTCAGAATTCCATTCGTTCCCAAATTTCAGAATTCCATTCATTCCCAATTTCCAGAATACCATTCGTTCCCAAATTTCAAATTTGAATTCTTTTCCACTGTTCAAAATGAAACGTCTTCACCATTTTCAGTAAAAACGATTTCTCAGTTTTTCATAATTGAAACATGTCTCTCTTTTGAAAATTTCGTATGATTTACTTTAAAAAAATTGAGGTACGGTTAAAATGCCCAAATCCATCATCTAAAGATTTTAGCTCACATAAAAACTGTTTTGCTCAACTCAATTCAATTTGATTCATTGCAGTGAGATAGAGATGAAATGCCCAAATTCAGCTCCAAAATCACCTGAAAATACTCGACTTAATTGTAACCGATGCATCATCATCATTATCAATATTATTTTTTCTTTCTCTCATAATCCTATATTTTCTCTCTCTTTTTCCCCCACCCATCATAATTATTTTAATTTTTTTGATTATTATTTTTGCCATGACATTCGTTGCGCATGAACAATAGTAGCAGCTGCTTCTTCCTTTTTATGTTTTTCCACCGAGATTGGAGGCCATGTGGCTTCGGCGAATTTCGCTGTGAAAATGGCCCCTGTGTTAGTGAGGAGTTGAGGTGCGATGGCCGGTTCGATTGCCCGGACACCTCCGACGAATTAGATTGTCGTAAGTCAAATCACAGAAAAATTCACTTTTCCATCTCGTCTCATTTCTGCAATAATCACCATCGTCATCATCATCTTTCGCTGTTGTCTTTAACATGCCTTCAGTTTCTTCGGTCAACTGACCGCTGCCCGCCCATTAATCAGCCACAAATAATTGCCAAGCTGATGATGGGTTGCACCATCTACACTACCAACCTAATTGCCCGTTAAGATAACCGCGTGAATTTGGTTTGTTTTGCCCTGCAGGAAACGAGTTTTGAAATTTGGGTTTCAATGCTAGCTGTGTTGCTGTGAAAGCTGTTCTTCAGTGGTTGTCAGAAATAGTCAGATATTGTTCCTCAAAGATATAAGAAATAGTTTAAAACTGCTCTTAAATGTTTTAGGAAATGCTTTACAATTTCTCTTCATAACACGTAGCTAAAAATTGTTCTTTGATGCAGTGAGAAATGTTTTGAAATTGCTCTTCATTGATATAAGAATTACTTAAAATTTTTCCTCAAAGATATAAGAAATAGTTTGAAATTGTTTTTAAAGGTTATTAGAAATTGTTTGAAATTGTTTTTAAATGCTATTAAAAATTGTTTGAAATTGCTCTTCAATGTTAAAAGAAGTAGTTGTTATTTAAGAACTGTTTTCAATTTTATGAAAATTATTTAAAATTGTTCCTCCAAGATATAAGAAATAGTTTGAAATTGTTCCTCGATGATATAAGAAGTAGTTGAATATTGTTCTTATAAATTATAAGAAATGCTTAACATTGCTCTTCATTAGAAATGGTCAAAATTGTTATTAAATGTTATGAGAAATTGTTTAAATTGCTCCTCAAAGATATAAGAAATAGTTAAAAATTGTTCTTTAAAGTTATAAGAAATAGCTTGAAATTGTTCTTAAATGTTAGTAGAAATTTTTTGAAATTGTTCCTCAGAGATATGCGGAATAGTTAAAAATTGTTCATTAAATATATAAGAAATAGTTAAACATTGCTCCTCAAAGATATAAGAAATGGTTTGAAGTTGTTCCTCAATGTTGTGAAAATAGTTTTTCTTGAAATTTTCGTTTTTTTTTTTCAATCAAGACTATTCAATCTTGACAGTACATTTTTCAAAAACAAAGGCAAGGTTTGGTGTTGTTTGGTGCAGCCCATCATGAATAAAGTACTCATTGAATACAATTATTTAACCTCTGATTCTGGCACAGCCACTCAACGATGCAATAAAAGCAAATATTAAAATGTGAAATTGAACAGAGCTCAGATGAAAATAATTGTATTCACGCTTAATTAGCGCGTTGCTTGCAAACAAAATGCCTATTTGCATATGCCGCCTTATTATCATTATGATTTCGCTTAATTTTACTAAGAAAAATAAACTAAATGACTTAACTAAAATTCTAACGTTGAATGCACACACAGCCTAAATAAGTTTAAGTTCGCTGTAAATAATTTTCGTTAATTTTAAGTATACCAACTTGAACTTGTGATAAGATGATTTTTCTTTACATTCCCAACTCGGCATATCGACAAAAAGGCAACACAATGGAGGGCATCGGTGGAATCGAGAGACACATTTGTTTCATATCAACATGTTTGGTTTGAAATTCAACTAATTTATGCTGTGAACTTATGACTATTTTAGCTGCTCGTGGCTCCATCTACCTCCAGACGTATCCGGATAGTCAAGTTATCAAACAAGGCAAGTCTTTGACATTTTAATTTAAAATTTAAAATGTGTTTAATAGAAAACTGAACATTTGTTTATTTGGAAATAAAACATTTATTTAGTTGGGCGTTTGAAATTTACTTGGTTGAAAATATAATTGATTTAATTTAAAAATAGAAAATTGATTTATTTGGAGAATTAAATTGGAAAATATAGATTGTAAAATGTGAAAAATGATTGGAAATCCAATTTCCAATTAGATTGGAAAATGTAAATTTCTTAAATTGAAAATTCAGTATTTATGTCATTAAAATAGAAAATTTATTTTATTGAAAAATGAAAGTTTTACCATTGGAAAATGAAATTTTATTTAGTTGGAAATTGGAAATTTATTTAATTGAAAAATTTGAAATTTATTAAGCAGGAAATTTAAAATTACTGTAGTTAAAAACAAAATTTATGTATTTGAAAAATTAAAATGCTAAATTAAATTGGAAACTTTACTTAATTGGAAATTTAAAATTTGTAATACATTTAATAGAAAATTAAAGTTCCAGAAATATGAACTGAAATAGCGCGGAAGTGCTATTTTTACTGCAAAAAATTGCAATTTCTGACAATTTCAGTCATTTTACGCTATTTAAAACTAGCTTAACACTTATTTTTAAGCAATAACTTTGCATTCTATAAGACATTTTGGGGTCTTACGTAAAAAAATGCTCGATAATTGCTACTACCGTTACCAAAGTCTGCAACATTTTCTGTGGTTTATTAGAATGTTTTGTGAATCGAATTCCTTGAATGACTTTGACACTGATTCTGACTTGTTTCTCCCAAACCCAGGCCGAGAAGTGGTCTTCCAATGCCGGGACGAAGGCACCCAGCGAGCCGCGGTCAAGTGGACCCGGTCGGGCGGTCTTCCGCTGCCCCCCGAGTCCTCGGACATCATCGGTCGCCTCACGATGCCCAACATCCAACTGCACCACTCAGGGGTGTACGTCTGTTCCGCTGTCGGGGTCCTGCCTTTCTCCAGGGAACAGAAGACAGTCAACCTAACTGTCATACCATGTAAGTGTCTGCGCTGTAGTTGCCGCTCGGCTCTAATCCCTGACCAAGGGGTGTGACAAGGACGAATTTTGCCAGAAGTCTTTTCAAGATCTGATTATTTGGAGAAAAATCAGAATTATTGCAAAATTAAAAACAATAAGGAAAACAATGTTGTTTTAAGCTTACCACATTTAAACGCCATCTTGGTGTTGTTGACCTTAAATTGTTCAGATAAATGTTTTTTTAAGGAAAAATCTACTTTTTTTTAAATCACAGCTTGGTGTAGTAGAAAATTTTTAAGGTCAATAATTGGAGATGGGTTTCCAAAAAGGGGCCCGTTGATTGTGGAATTCGTTTTGCCGCACCTCACGGTCAGGTATGTTGCTTTACTTCTGTAGTGCGTACGAACATGTATAAAAAAACTCCAAAATTCGATTTAAAATCCCTCTGCTTACCCCCCGGATGCGAACCCGCGGAATCTGGTAAGAACTTATAACCCACATTTCAAATATCCCATTTGCACCGTTTTTGCACGTCTTTTTAACAATAATTTTGCTCAGTTTTTGTCATTGATTGTCATGTTGCATCAAGATGTGCGTGTAAGTTTTGATCTGGTCATGTGCATGTTTTCGGATTTTTCATAATTTGTATTTTTCCAATATGTTTCACATTATTTTCAGTAATTTTCTCAAATTTTTCAGTTTTCAAAAGGTGCATATTATTCCCAAGCCTTTTAATATTTCCAGTATTTATCACAGTTTGCATGTCTACAAACTTTTTCACATTTTTAATATTTTTCAAAATATTCTTAATATGTTCTTTCTCAGATTTCGTTGATTCTCATCTGCTCTTTTCCCTTTTTTTCCACAGACGAGCATCCGACTGTCCGGCCTCCGGGGGTGTGCGATCGGGATCAGTCCACGTGCCAGAATGGCCAGTGCGTGGCTCGCATTTACGTTTGCGACGGCGATTTCGATTGCTCGGACGGTTCCGATGAGTTGAGCTGTACAAGTACGGCTCTCTCTCCTTGTAATCCGTGAGCTTCGCCGTGCCTGTAAAGTGAGTTTAATTGACCTGTCCTCGCTGTTTTCTTTTCTTTTTTTTGCCACGTAGGGACCACGTCGGAGTGCGAGCCCAGGGAGTTCGAGTGCAACAACAAGAAGTGCATCCTGAAAATCTGGCGCTGCGACGGCGAGAACGACTGCGAGGACAACTCGGACGAATCATTTTGTGGTGGGTCCATGCGTGGCTTTGCGGCAGAGGTTTTGTTGAAACACGCAAGATGTGATCGTGAAGGACTCAGTCAAATTTGATGTCGCCGTAATGGGCATTTTGTCGTCTTTTCAGCACCGGCCAACCAGACGGGCCAATGCCAGTACAAGGAGGTCAAGTGCGGCAACACCGACCAGTGCATACCGAAGAGCTTCCAGTGCGACGGGGAGATGGACTGCCTGGATGGCACCGATGAGATCGGATGTGGTGAGTGTGCTGGGAACAAACTACTATGCCAAAACTTATGTTTTTGAATTTTTGAAGCCTCTAATAATATTTCAATAATCTATTTTTGTCTATTTTAGACAGTTTCAGACTTATGGCAGAAACCCTTTTCATTATTTTGTTTCTTAGCAATCTTCAGAAATTTGTTGAAAAAAAATTATGAATCTGTCACATATTCAAGAAACGAAAAAAACTTCCTTAGGTTCCATATCGTCGTCGGAAATGTTGCCAAAAGTACAATTTTACAGAAGAGGCAAAAAACAGTATTTTAAATGTATTTTAAGTTGCAATTGTGCGAAATTGTTTATGCATGCTGATTTTTACCTATTTTCTTTGACCAACCACTAATTTTTAACTAAAATTTATATTAAATTTATTAAAAATTAAAATGTCACTTTTGCGGTTTTGCATTTCCGACCACGGTATTTCCCAATGCTCGATGATATTATCTAAAAAAATAATAGCTCCAAAAAAATTCATTATTAAAAACTGATTTCGGATCAAAATTACGGTCATTATCTTTGGGTGCAAGTCATCTAAATGCTGAATTAAGTTGGTCATCCAGTCTTCCAAGAAATTTAATCCAAGGAGTTTTTTGTTTGTTTTGAAATTGTGACTAAAATTCATATAATGGTTCGGTCACCAACATCATCGTGTTAATCGTGCATTTTTATATCCAGGTCCACCTACCATCGTTCAACCTCCTCCCGAGAAGGTGATGGTCACCGTCGGCGAAACCGTCGTCATCGTGTGTGTGGCCGTGGGCACCCCCACGCCGTTGATCAGCTGGCGTTTGAACTGGGGACACATCGGCCCCCCTCCCCGAGTGACCACCACCAGCGAGAACGGCCGAGGTGTGCTGACCATCACGAACGTCCAAGAGAGCGATGCCGGAGCATACAGCTGCGAGGCCATCAACTCGAAGGACAATGTTTTGGCCACTCCAGACGCCATGCTCATTGTCCAGCGTACGTTGCATTATTTTGCATGTCGGCAAATTTTTTGCTGATAAATTATGTGCCTAACATCTCGTTTGCTATCATCCACTTCGCGCTCAGCTGCCATCGGAGTTTGCCGGGCACCACATTTCAACGTTGTCGCGAAGACGCAGGCTGAATGCATCCGATGCTTCTGCTTCAGCCACACTGACCAGTGCTTCAGCAGCAACCTGTACATTACGAGGGTGAGCATACAATGTTTTGTCAGTAGATTCACTTGAATTAGCATTTCAGGTCATCTGCTTGGAGCTACTTCGAAAAATATAACGAAGGGTGCACTGTAGCTGAAATTTAAAAAAAACTGGATCGCTGATGATGGATTTATGAATTTCTAGAATAAAATTTTTTTTTTTCAATTTTCAATCAATTCAAAATATTGACACTTATTGTACAGGACGATTGCTCAAATACCAGCAGTAATATACAGTAGATTATACTGTATGGTGGATTTTAAATGTACAATTGTGCCCATGTTATGAAAATGCCTTTTTTAGAATGTTACTTACAATGGGTTTATTGAGAATACTTGAAATTGCTTGAATGAAAATCAGTGGATTTTTCTCGTGAAAGTTCAGTGATGGGAATGGTGACGCCAGAATTTGTCCAGAAAACTCCCTTTGTCTACCTGCTCGTCAATTGTTTCCTAATGTGTTTTATGTTTATTTTGCCATTTAGTTGCCGCACGGATCAGAGATTTCCATAAGCGCCGCAACGCCCTCGTCTTCGGGCTCGTTCATCTTCGACGACATGCGCCACTCCCTGAATCAAGACTTGATCCTTCACTTGCCCGACCAGCGCGAATACAAAATCGACGAACGGATGCGCCGGCAGTCTGCTCCCAACGTGATCTTCTACTGGAGCCTTCCGTCGCCCTTCTTGGGAAATAAGGTACTGTGCGGTCGAAACCGACGAAACGCGTAACGCCGTAAAGACTTCTCGGCTCTAATTTATGACTTCTCGCAGTTGAACAGCTACGGCGGTCATCTACAGTACAGCATCCTTTACCGCAGTGCCGGAAGCGCCCGTCCCGTGTTCGCACCCGATGTCGTCATTAAAGTAAGTGAATATTATATTTCACGTCTTAGTTCAGGGTTCCCCCAGACCTGCAAAACCTGGAAAAGTCAGGGAAGATTGATTGATTTTTAAAAAGTCAGGGAAATTTAACAAAGTTCTTGATACAGAATCAAAAAGCTAACCGGTGATGTTGATTCCTTTAGGGAAACGGAATAACGCTGTACCACCGTGGACCGACGATCCGTGAGGGGTCGCGACAGGAAATTTCAGTCCAGTTTTCTGAAGTACGTAAATTGCATGCTTCGGAGATCGAGGCTCCGTGACACTTGTTTTTGTTTTGAATCCAAAGTTGAATCCAAAATGTGCCGTTTTCAGGGAAATTGGTTTAGGTTGGGTCCAGGCAGCCGAGCCGACGGATCCGATCCTCAAGCCACGCGCGAAGAGATCATGCACCTGCTCCAGATGCTGGACTCGATTTGGATTCGGGCCACTTACATAACTGATTACTCGGAGTCCAGGTAAAAGCATTTTATTTCGATAACCCTGTTGTGGAAATGGAAAAACCTTGGTATTATCAGAAAATGCGTGATAATTTTTGTGTAAAATGTCAGGAACTAATATAATCGAAGGATTTTTTATGTAATAATTCTACTAAAATGTCTTATTGGAGATTTTCGTGTAAAATGTGAAGGGAATATTTGAAAAAGTTGTCAGGGATATCGATTTGAGAAATTGTGTGGGAACTCTGGAGTAGCTAACGTGTCACGCGCTTTATAATTCTAGTTTGATCTCCTTGCAAATGGACGCCGCCTCGAGCGTAGACACCGGACACGGCCGCGCGGTCTACGTCGAGCAGTGCACTTGTCCGCCGGGATACCAAGGGCTCTCTTGCGAGGTATGTGTGCAACTTCAGGCCGGAGGTTGTGGTTGGTTTTAGCTAGTGCTTACACCATACGGCCCGGAGATGGTGATACTGGTGATACTTTAATGATACTCATGCGATTTTGTTGTACGAACAGTCATGCGCCTCCGGTTACAGCAGAGTCCGGTCCGGCAGCTACTTGGGAGAGTGCCGAAGAAGCTCCTGCGAGTGCCACGGACACTCCGAGAGCTGCGACGCCGCCGGAAACTGCTACGTGAGTTTTTTGATATTTTTAAAATTTGATGGTTTTTGAAATTTGCCAGTCTTCTGCGGAAAGGAGTCACAAACCTGTCTCGTTGTACCCGCAGAGCTGCCAGCACAATACGGAAGGAACGAGATGCGAGAGGTGCAGAGCCGGCTTCTACGGCGACTCGCGCCGGGGAACTCCGTACGACTGCCAGCCTTGCGCATGCCCGCTGAACATTCCATCCAATCAGTAAGTTGTGCTTCGCGTAATGGTAACGGCACACTACAAAATATAAAATTTTGAGAAGGATT
Organism: Cylindroiulus punctatus; assembly: GCA_034695085.1. Lineage (NCBI taxonomy): Eukaryota > Metazoa > Arthropoda > Diplopoda > Julida > Julidae > Cylindroiulus > Cylindroiulus punctatus. The sequence goes on from JAQFYZ010000104.1 coordinate 25,999, forward strand.
TTGGCAGAATTTATATTATATAAACACCGAATGAATAAAATATGCTTGGGATGGTGGGGTCGAAAATCAGGAAATCAGCGTTGATTAACTTGTGGACTGTCCCCTAGGTTTTCACCGACTTGCTTCTTGGACACCGACAACCAACCCACCTGCAATGCTTGCCCGCCCGGATATGGCGGCCGCTTGTGCGACAGATGCATCAGCGGATATCACGGCAATCCGTCGGTGCCCGGCCAGGGCTGCACGATAAGTGAGTTTCGTCATGCAACCTACGTCCGTGATGATTTACACGTTGATTAACATTCTTGTACGAACATTTTTTTTAATGAAGCTCAATCTCCATGTGATCCGATCGGAGCTATTTCGCCGATACCCGACCCGAGGACGAGGCTCTGTCAGTGCAAGGTATGCTCGTCGAATTTTTCTTAAAAAAAAGTCCTGTTGGATTTTTATTTTAACATCAACCGATATTCGTTTGCCGAAGGATTTCGTCGCTGGTCCGACATGCAGTCAGTGTCAGCCGGACACCTTCAACCTGAACGAACATTCGCTCGGAGGCTGCATTAATTGTTTCTGCATGGGAGTCACTTCCTTCTGTGGGAGCTCACCGCTTTTCCGAGCAGAAGTAAGTAGTTTTTATTGGAAAAGGGCCTCTCGGGAAGGTACTGGGACGACAACGAAAACGACGAATCAAAACTTTAAATGTTGTATCAAAATTGTTAAAATGTGAAATGCATTATCAAAATTTATGTAAATCGAAATGAAAAATTTGAAATGATTTGTAGATATTGAAACGATAATAATGCGTCGAATTAAAAATGCGAAATTATGTATCAGCATTAACGTATGTAAAAGGAAAAATTTGAAATACAGTAATATATCAAAATTTTAATGAAACATGCATCAACAGTAAAAATTTGTAATGATTTATCAAAGTTGAAACAAAAATCAAAATTGAAAATTAAAATATTTTCCTGAAATTTAAAGGCAATTATACTGCCAGAAGCTTGTAGGTCATGAATCCAAAATGACTGCATTACATAGATTATTCGCTTTTACTAGGAAACAGTTGATCTCTACTACGACCGGGCCGGTTTCTCAATCACGAGTCTCGACTTGAGCCAGACCGATGAAAACAACATCCGGGCGAATCCGCAGAGCCGAGAGCTCACATTTAACGATTTCCGCAGCTTGACTCCGGGAAAACTGTACTATTGGAGAGCCCCTGCCAAGTTCCTCGGCAACAAAGTTAGTAGATTCTCTCATTTGTAACATTTTTACTAAAATTTTCACCATCATCACAATACTGTATCATCTGCTATAAATCCTCGATTGTGTCAAGTTATTATTTTGATTTACTGTATGTGTTATTATTTTTAATAGTTGTATTGATATCGATGCACACATTTTATTAATTGCTTTCTCTTAGCTAACTTCATATGGTGGTAACTTGACGTACACAATTCGCTACGACACCACTCTTAAAGGAACTCGAAGTCCTGGTGCGGACGTGCAAATTTCAGTAAGATAAATATGAAATGTTTATTGAATTATATCGTAGTTTTACGCGTTGCAAACCAGTATGGGTGGAAAAGGAATTTCGTAATTGAAAGACTAATTTATTTATATAATAAAGTATAACTTGTAGTATATATATATATGTTATTTAATTTACTATACAATTAGTGAAATTAATTAATTGATAAAATATTTCTATATAATTTATTGTAGGATTAATTTGCCTCATTTGCTTCTCGTTGGGATTAGTTTCCGAAATCGTTGAAAAATGTGATTTCGTTGGTTATAAAACTGAAGCTTTTCTTTCTTCGCAATAGGGAAATCACATCGAGCTGAACTATTACATTCATCCCCGGGAGTTGCAGGCCCAGACGACGGAAATTGTTCGCGTGCCATTTTTTGAGGTAATGTGATACGGTAAAGTCGAGCGTTTTAACCAGAATGCAGACACCAAAACAATTCGTTAACATTTAAAATTTGTGTTCAACAGCGATACTGGAAGAGAAGCGATGGGCAGCCCGCTACCAGAGAGCACCTCATGATGGCACTGGCCAACTTGAAATTGGTGTTAATCAAGGCCATGTATACTGACCAAATGGCGGAAACAAGGTCCGTAAATTATGATTTTAGACCATCTCCCCTTCCTAAGTGCTGTCATAGTCGTTGACTAATTATATCAGTACCTTTTTTCATTGTGTAATGTACTAACAATAAATTTTGATATGAGTTGAGCTGTAAAAATCAATAAATTTTTCCCCGTTTCCACATGTTATTAAAGGTGAATTGGTTATTCTGATATAACATTTGTTTATTTATTAAATATCCCATTAACTATTATTATAACTTATATTAACCCCATATAAATTTATCATTAATTGATCAATTTTTTTTAAAAATGTTGCATGGATCAAATTCATCGCAAAAATCGTTGTTTATTTGTTATTAAACACCCCTTAAACCAATTTCCCAAATAAGAGTGGAAATGGAGGAAACTTCATGGATTATTGTAACTTTTTTATTAGATTTTGCAGTTTTTTAAATTTCATGAATTTAATTTTTACGTTGTCGTCCGTTGCAACATTTCTATAAAATTGATCAATAATAGTTAATTTCAGTCATGTCATCATGCTTTCTAAACAATCAAAACGCGTCATAGGCGAAATGTTTAGAAAATTTTGATGGCAAATTATTGATTTTAATCTACGTATTTATGAGTAGAATGTTGGCTCATGAGCCCGATATCGTTTGGCCGATGTACCTCCCCTTAAATGATGAAATCATTTAGTCCGAAATTTTTTGTGCTTTAATATGCTTGAATTGAATTGAATGCCTTCGTCATTGTCACTCGCAGCATCAAGGACGTGAAGCTGGAGACCACTGTCAACTACAACAACGGGCAGAGAAGGGCCGTCGAGGTCGAGCAGTGCCGTTGCCCGATCGGGTACAAAGGGACCTCGTGCGAAGAGTGCGACGCCGGCTACGCTCGTAGCGGCGGAGGACTCTACTTGGGCCTGTGCGAGCCGTGCTTCTGCAACGGACATTCCAGCGACTGCGACACCGATACCGGCATCTGCAAGGTGAGTGTCTCGCATCATCGCTGACAGCCGGTTGGGTTGGTTCGGGTTTAACGTATATTTTTTTTGGCGATTTTTTCCCGCAGAACTGCCAGCATAACACCACCGGCGACTTCTGCGAGATGTGCCTGCCCGGCTTCCACGGAGATGCCAGCCAAGGAACACCTTATTCCTGCTACGCGATATCACGTAAGAAAACCAACTGATAATTTGAGCTCGGATGAGTTGGTTTTTCCGCTGATGCTGTCCATTATGATTTTTGTTTTGCAGCCAGCACATACTGCCCTTGCGATGCCAAGGGGACTGATCAGGATCAGTGCAGCACTACGAAGCGATGCATTTGCAAGGTACATATTTTTTTTTTAAAGTTAAACCTAAATGCTACAAGCGCTGTTGATATATCGAGTCTCGCTTCGCAGCAACACGCCAACGGCACCAGCTGCAACGAGTGCCAGCGGGGATACTACAACCTCGAGGCCAGCAATAAGGAAGGATGCACCAAGTGCTTCTGCTTCGGACACTCCGACAGGTGCACCAGCAGCCCCTACTTCAGGAAGGAGGCAAGTCGTAGCAGTCGCTCGTAACCCCGACCTCTAAACCGGGATAATGAGGGACATATCGAGGAATTAAATTAAACCTGGAAAGTCAGGGACTTTGAACAAAAAGGCTCATTTGAAATGGCTGTTTCGGGAAAGTTTAAAATTGGACTTTTTTTGCGCATGCATACACGGCAAGAGTAGTGGAAGCTAGGCTATACAACTTTAACATAATCAGTAAAATCCATAAATTTTTCCTGTATTCGCTTTAAAAGTTTCTCTGAAAATGCAACAAACAAATTTTGTTTGGAGAAATGTGGAGAAATCCATTTTTCTCAAGGAAATTTTGCTCACATGATTAATCTTTTTGAATATTTCTTGTAAAAACTCACCAAAACGATTCTTGGGGAGCCTTTTTTTATAAAAAAAATCATGTTTCCCTTCAGTTGCCATATAACATTTGTCAAATGATTGTTAGGAAAATGAATGTTAAAATTCGTAATTGACAGCATTTTTCAAAAAATGTCTTTTAAAAATTATTCCAAAACCAATTCGTGTTTCCTCTTTAGTTACGAGGTTTTCAACAAAATACGTATTAAAATTCGTGATTGATAGCATTCATCAAATAATTTCATATACAAAATCATGTTTCGAGGGGTATTTACTGTAATATGAATTGGAAATCAGGAAAATATAATATTCTGAATGTGCTTTACTTTCTTTCAGATTTTGCCTACCACAGCCCCTTTCGAACCACACGGCTTCACTGTTACGGACCGTTACCAGACGTCACACTCCGACGCCGGCCTGACCTTCCACCACAGCAACAACGAAGTCCACTACACCTACTCTTCGGCACAAAACCAGCTCCTCTTCTTCTCGTTGCCTTCGCAGTTCACTGGAAACAGGGTAATTTTCTCACCTCTTCTTGACATAATTTTTTTTTGTTTAGTAGCATTACAGTGTCGTTGTCTCTTGTACAGCTGACGTCTTACGGAGGCAAGCTTAAATTCACTCTGAAGTTCACGTCGCCGAGAGAAGCCATACCCGTGCGAGACGCGGATATAATTATCATCGTAAGTACGTGCCGGAATTCATAAGCGGGCTGTCATCTTTCGGGGGGTACTGCCAAAGATTGCACATTTAACATTTACATTGGAAGAATTTTTTACTGCAAAACATTACTACGTCCCAAATGGAACCCATTTTTTGATCATTTTTGCTCAAAACATGTCTTTCAAAGACGTTTTTTTTTCCTGCTTTGAACATAATGAACCACTCATAAAAGTAAAAATGTTACTTCGTATCTTATACTGTATAATGTTCGGCAAAAAATAATAAATACGACAGAATTACAAAATTAGATTCGAAAATGGACATTTCTGATTATTCACGTAACCCATTTTTAATTTTTACATTGTTTATTTATTTTTATAAAAATATGAGTCGACTTTTTCCACATTTATTCACGTTTTTTACAAACAAACTAGCCTCGGCAGAAGTAACAACTTTGAAGTTATCATTTATTCAAGGAACAGTGACCTGATATTGTCCCGTATCATTGCCAATTGATGTCCATTTTCATGATAAATATCCATCCTTTTCTTACAAATTTGACGGCATTTCATACGCTACCAGTTTGACCCAAAATATGATGTCACATTGAATTTTAAAAAATTGTGTTATATAGTCGATTTGTGCTACTTGAGTGGAAATGATGAAGTCACATGTACATCTTATTCTCATATATTTTGTTTCGCAGGGTAACGGTTTGAATTTCCAGTACACGCACCCGATCGAGTTGCACCCGGACAGCCTCGACCACTTCGAAGTTCCCCTGACTGAGGCAAGGGATTCCTCGTTTCGATTCACTCGCCGAAACTTTGCACGCGGTAATAACGTGTGGCTATTTTATTTTCACAGGCACACTGGCAGATGAGCGACCCTCGCTTCATAGGCGCGACCACGCGGGACAACTTCATGCAGGCGCTGGCCAACATCCAGGCCATCCTCATCCGCGCCACGCACCACACGGTCATGTCCGTGGTCGTCTTGAGCAACGTGAGCATGGACACCGCCGTGCCGCAGTACACCGGCCAGGAGCTGGCCAACGCCGTCGAGATATGCGAATGCCCTCCGGGATACAGCGGACTGTCTTGCGAGGTAAGCGCGTGACGCGCAGACCGTTCGTTGTGTGGCGGGCTTTGATAAGTGACCCATTTTACGCTGTTTTTTCTGTTTTTTTTTTAAGGAATGTGCCCCTGGCTACATTCGGGGCCCGAGCCCCGGTGGAAACCTGTTGGGAGAATGCATCCCGTGCAACTGTCACGGTCACTCAGATCACTGCGACCCCAACAGCAGACAGTGTCAGGTGAGGTTTCGTTAACATTTAAAAAAATTCACGGAGGTTTCTTTTTAACAGATGAATATCTGGGAAAAAAAAGGGATGCCAGTTTTCCCAATTTGTTACTCTATCTAAATTTTCTTGAATATCGAATTGCAACTGATTTTTGCTTTCCTCGCTTGACCGCTATCCGTGACTGCCCTCGCAGCGTTGCCATCACAACACGGTGGGTCCGAACTGCGAGCGCTGCGCCGAGGGATACTACGGCGACGCCACCAGCGGCGCACCGGACGACTGCAGGCCTTGCCCCTGCCCCTTGAGCACACCACCGAACCAGTGAGTCATTTGTTGAAATGCGAGGGTTGGAGCGCTAATAGTGGCTGCGCGTGTCTTGGCGGATAAATCTTGCGCACTTTGTGATTCTACAATGTGTTGCCGCTGTGAAAGTTCCAACCATACGCAAAAGTGAAATGTAAAATGAAAAGGAAAATGTAGAAAATTTGTCGGCTAACCAAAAACGTATTTATCCAGGTTCTCCCGAGCTTGCTATTTGGACACGGACGGGCTACCGACATGCCAGGGATGTCCAGCAGCGTACACCGGCCGAAATTGCGAACAGTAATGTCATCGGAAGTCTCTATTCTGATCAAAGTTAATGTTCTCGAACAGTGTCTAATTCATCGCTGTGTTCAATGTAGATGTGCCCCTGGCTTTACTGGCGACCCGCGGCAGCACGGTGACACCTGCAGGCAGCCTGGTAGATATTTTAAAAAATTTGTGTGATTTGACAAGGGGAACCTTTTTTTTAAAAAAAAAATGAGTAGACATTTATGCAATTTGATGTACTGACATGAGGGCTTTAAACGTTCAAATGGCACCTTGTAATTTTTTTTTATTTTATTACTTTGACGCTTTATTTTTTAGTTTTTTTTTTGTTAAATGAATATTTTGCTAAATGCTTGGTAATTGCATAACACAATTCACACGTTATGCTCTTCTGAAGTTGTTTTTTTAATTCAAGCCTAACAGCGCTTTTAATATTTTTTTTTCAGACAGGCCTCACGCTGGCATAGTGGTGCAGATCCAGGAGCCGAAACATCAACAGGTTTCCGAGGGCGACACGGTCACTTTTGTCTGTGTCGGGTATACTCAGGTTAGAAATGTATGTGTCGGCTTTGGTTGTTCTATATCGTAGCTATTTTATTCATCCATATTGCGCTATCGGGGTTCCGAACACATTAATTTTTTTTACAAAAATGTCTCCAAACGATTTAATTTTGTATTAGTGTTTTCTGAAACAATTAATTTTACAGATCTATATGACTTTTGACATTACATGGGACAAACAGAATCGTATGTTAAGCTGTCGATCTTTTGAAATTCTTTCTCTCGAACTGTTTTCTGACATCTTAGTGCGTGGAGTGCATATTCTTTGGCATATGCTCCTCAAAATTGTGTGGCCTAGCATGCATTGTTTCCTGTTTGTAAGCACATTGTGTTTGTCCTTCTGTGGCTGGGCTCCTTTCAGTGTCTGACATTTCTCGACGTGTTTTCTTCGCCGCTTCCTAATCTTCTTCGCTTTCTCTCAAACCCGCTGCTATCCTAGAAGGCAAAAGGTAGAGCAGGTTCGGGCTCTCGCAAACAACAACCAGTAAGCATCACGGTGGTTTCGTACTAATTGCACGGTTTCGGGTTTTCGTCTCTCGGTTTGTTGTGTGATTGTTGTATGGGCTAATAATAGTTTGTTACTAGCAATCCTTACAGAATGGTAATGGTCTTCTAGAGAATCTCAAAACATGAACGTTGCAACTTACGGCATGCGGTTGGGGATGCACGAACGGTGGTATTGGTATGGTGGAATGCGTAGATACGGTCTCATGTTTTGTATCCTAAGATTTCATGAATTAATTACCCTGAATTATGACTTGACTAGATATTGTGCATGTATAGTCATATTTCTCGAAAAAAGTTGGCAGTGATAATGTAATAAGTTTACAATTAGTTGGCAATAACCCGTGACATTTTCTCATAAAACATGGCAGAAATTGCAGTAGATGATTCTTACATGAACAGTGTACATGAACGTTCATGTTTGATACTGTATGCTGTTTTAGATATTTATATATTGCATTATAAGTATTACTAATAAGGGTGGGGCGAAAATTATTAAATGATTTAAATTTGCTTGTGCTTCAACATTTTAATCAAATCATTGAACCATTTCGCATTTAATTAGTCGCATAATTAGTTTGTTTTAAAACCAATTTGCAAAAATATTTTAATGAATACATGTACTTAAATTTGCTATAGAAATTTCCAAAAAAATGTTGGTACAGAAAATGCACTGATTTTAAACCATAACAAAATGATAGGATCCACTAAATCCTATCTTTTGTGTGTCTTTTGTCCAGCCACCTACTAAAATGTTGAAGGTACAATTTAAATTGTTGAATTTATGCCCTACCCTGCATAAGGCACTCCTAAAGTGAAAAGACCACATTCGTAAAGGTAAAATGTCCTTTTCCTCGAGTAAAGTAATTCATTTGATTTTCCCCTGAAGTTCTTTTTGAAGGCTTTCACAAGATGCAAAAATGCAAATATGCAAAAATTACAAGTTCCTTAATTTTAAAATTAATCTATTTTTTGGTTTTTAATTTTTAATGAAAATAATTGAAACATTTATGAAATATGTAAAAAAAAATTCAGAATTAATCTAGTCTTTGGTTATTAATTCATAAAAGGAAATAATTGGAAATACGCCATCGGTCTGCACTCGGACGAGTAATTTTTCAATGGTAAAGAATAAACTTTGGAAATTCATTTTCTAACTGGAGACCTTTACCGTGCCAAGTGTTGACTTTAGGATCGCCTTGAGTCACTATATGTTGTAGCGGATTATGACATCGTAAACGGCTCGTGTGTTCTGAGCTTGAAGTGTGACGCATGATAGCTAGGCACTAACGTTCGAAGGAAATTTGCGTACTTCATGCTGATGTTTTTTGGTCACCAGGTCACTTACAACGTAGTGTGGACTAGGGAGGACTTACGGCCCCTACCGTCGCAGGCCCATGAGGCGGCTGGAACGCTCACGATACGAGGACTGAGGACCGAGGACTCCGGCACGTACGTTTGCACCGGATCGGATCTCTACGGCGTGGCTTCCGACAAGGCATTCCTCAGGGTGGAAGGTAAATGTTTGAAGCAGTTGTTTTTGTTTTTATAATTCCATAGCTAGTTTTGTAACAAACACGTTGTATTGTCCCAAACGCTAGCCTGTGACTTTCTGACAGGTACCGTAATTTAATTTTAAATCAACCCGTTGAATTCACGGTTAATGTTGAAATTCTCCCATCCAAAAACAAAAATTGGATTCTGTGATTTCTCGATACTAAACAAATAATTTTGTTGTTACTCCCAACTAAAGCTTGCTCCGCTGTCATGGATCGTACAGGTAACGTGGCAACGGTATCCACTCGAGACAATGAGCTCTCAGGTAGCACAAGCCGACCAGATGACATCATTTTTGTGTCCTATTTGGCATTATATTTTGGGATACAATTTTGTAAGAGTGATGTCATAATGTCCCTAACGTGTGATATCAAACAGGTGGTATGAAATGACGTCAACTTTTAAGCCAGATACGGCTGATCGAATAAATCATAACTTCAAAATTTGTTTAACCATGAGAATGGTTTGGTCGCTGCGGCAAAACTTGTATTTTCCTGTTGTTACTTCTGCCGAGGCCCATTTGTTTATAAAAAAGGGAATAAATTTGGAAAAAAACATCATTATTTGCTTTGCGGCATTTCCTCGTTTAATAATGTAAAAAGACCCATTTTCATACAAGTAATGGATTAAAGAATGGATGATGCGAGTGTTCAAAAATGTCCATTTTCGAATCTATTCCGTAATTTTGTCGTATTTATTTTTGCGACATATTTACGGTATAAGATGACATGTTCGCAGCGGGACAGAAAATGAAGTCCTCTGTGGACATGCTTGAAAAGCAGTCCTTATAAAAAATTATCAGAAATTGGCATCCGGGGATGTAATGATGTTTTGCCGAAAGAAGATTTAAAAAACTGATGTGCCATTTTGGTCCATGTGCTACCTGGGCTGAACTGAACCTGACCTTTCCTAGAAATTCTTTATGTCAACTCTTACGGTTTTGAATGAAACCAGTCAGCAGATCTTTAGTTGATACAATCTCTCTCTCGTATTAGCAGGCTACTCTTCCAGCTCCCCGACGGTGCACATCGAGCCCACCACACTGGAGGTCCTCATCGGTCTGCCGGTGGAGTTCCGCTGCATCAGCACCGGCCACCCCACCCCCGTCATACGCTGGATGAGGGGCCACAACTCGCCCCTGACACCGTTCAGCACGGTGCAGGACGGCGTCCTAAGGATCACCTCGTCGACCCGGTCGGACGAGGGAGACTACTACTGCGTCGCTACCAACTCCTTCGGGTCCGACCGCGGAAGGGCCGTGCTTTTTATCAAGGACGGTGCGTGTGCGGTGTAGTCCAGTAGGGTCCCTGTTCCAAACTTGTCTGACAGGCCTACTTGAGACCTATCCGAGATGTGAAAATTTACCAGTATGACGTTTTTAGGCTTTTTTGTTTTATCGGAATTTTTGCGGTTTTTTCAGATTTTTTGCGTTTTTTTTTAGCCGAACCTAACATAAGCTAAAGTTACCTAAAAAGTAATTTCTGATTTAGCTGACCATCAAATGCCATCATCTTAGGGGACCGGGGTTAGCCAAATGAATTGTTCTCCAATTTTTATTTTTTGTGTAAATTTACCAGTTTGATGTTTTTAGGCTTTTTTGTTTTCTCGGAGTTTTTGCGGTTTTTTCGGATTTTTTGCGGTTTTTTGAGCCGAACCTAACATAAGCTAAAGCAACCTAAAATGTAATTTCTGATTTGGCTAATGTTCAAATGTGATCATCTTAGGGGACCGGGGTTAGCCAAATGAATTGTTCTCCAATTTTTATTTTTTTAAATTTTATTATTCTGAAACTCAAATATCTTAGAATATCATCGTCTTAGAGGGCATAGGCTGGTGGTCAGAAAATCACGAAGATGTGATGTCATGACATTTGAACGTCTACTGACCGCAAGGCAATCGCTGCTTACGAGCCGTGCCTCGTCTGCTTTTCTCACTGATGGGTGCCAAGATTGTAGAACAGTGTTTTATTTCAATTTTATTGTGTACAATTAACACACACCGCAGGAGTGGAGTCGAAGTAAATTTTAAAAAATTGATTTTGGAGCAGGGACTGTTCTGGACTGTAGCCCAGATTGATTCGAGAGTTCGACAACAGAGTCTAGAGGGGCCCCGAAGATGGGACCTAGTCCACAAACCTGTCGCAACTGAGTTAATGGCAGTTAGTTTATAATTTTTTAATTCTTTTAGATGGACCCTCCGGACATCCAAGGGTGACCATCTACCCGCAGAGCTACGACTCGAGAATCGGGGAGACTGTCAGGTTCGACTGCCGTGTCGAGGGGGCGATCCCCGCATCCATCACGTGGTCCCGAGTGGGGCTGCCGCTGCCTGCCGCGGGCGTTCAAGTAGGTCTCAGCCGCTTGAAATTGCGGCTGATGCGAATGGCGTAATGCCAGAACTACCGTGTTTCCCCCAAAATAAGACCGGGCCTTATGTTGATTTTTGCTTGGGCATATTTTCTGAGGATGTCTTATTTTTTCATTTACAATATTCTTCGGTAGGCACAAAAAGCATAATAATTGCTGTTCGCGAGTAAATGAAAAGGAATACGTGTTTCAAAATACATCCGTTAAAATGCATACAATGCATTGTTTACGTATCAGCTGCGGGGAAAAAGTTAATTTTCTGCTTTTTGAAGCCCTTATTTTATTCTGCAGTTTGTTGCTTTGCAGTTTCTACATTTATGCAATGCAAGCATTATTACAGAGGTGTACTTTTGAAACATATACGTCTATTCTCACTTACTCGTGAACAGCAATTATCATACTGTTTCCATACTTTTTGTGCCTGCCGTACACTTATTCCTGCATTTATAAATTTATTCGTGCACAAAAATGATGACAGTTCAGAATATTATCATTATTATTATTAATAATGGTTTACACGAAAACGACAAATAATTGCTCGTTCCGTCGTGTGTACGGCTAAAATTGCCAGCGTCATAAAAAAGCATGCTAGGGCTTATGGTTAGGTCTTATTTTCGGGGAAACACGGATGTGCATACGCTTGTTTAACCATGCTAAACACTTTTTGCCGAAGATGGACAACATGCTGGTGCTTCCTTCGGTCGACGAAACCTGCCGCGGCATATACGTCTGCACTGCGATGACCGTGACTGGGGAGCAGACAACTCAGGCCACCCTGAACATCATCCAAGGTGACCCATTCGTTCGGTTTACTATCCATGATGGTAAAGTTGAGCTTGCAATTTAATGTTCATCGTTCCCGACCAGACACCAACCGACCGGTGGCCACCATCGAGCACGAGCAACAGACAGTGCCGCAAGGATCGACCGCCGAAATCCGATGCATCGTCACCGGCCACCCCACGCCGACCATCGAGTGGATGAAGGTCTCGGAAAACTTGTCTGCCAGCCACCAGGTATGTTATACAAGCACCTGCTTATACCCCATTCAAACTTTGCGCAAAATCTAGTTAATTTGCCTAAGTTGAGAATCTGCGTGGAATCTCTCGTAAATCCAAAAAACACGTTGTCGGATTTATGAAAGCAGCCCGGGAGGATCTCAACTAGGTAAATTAACAGGATTTTGTGCATAGTCTGTATTCGTCTCGTCAAAGCCGTTCAATTTTTGACAATTATGCAATGCCGAAATTATTTACCATTGCCGCTATCAAGGCCCCAGTTGGCTTGGCCGTGATCAACCTGGTAATTATCCTCGTTTTACGTCCTTTTTGCTTGCTGTTGAGATTTCAAAAAATTAATTAATGTCGAAACTTATTTACCGTTGTTGCTTTCAAGGCCCATCTCGGCTTGCCCCACATCAACCTGGTATACCTTGCACGGGGTGATTCTTTCATTCGGAAGCCCAAACGTTCCGCAATACCTTTTTTTATTGGGAATTCAATTCAATTCAATTCAACTCAGTACCCTACAAGCAGTATGTGAATACCATGTGGTAGGGGGTGGAAATTCCTTCAACATAATTTAAAACTCGGTAATTGCTACCGTATTTGGTTGGACACCATCATCATTGTAAAATTAAACTTCTTGAATCTTCAAAAGGCTGTCCTTTGGAAGAGAATTCCAACGTCTGATGGCATGCAAAAAAATAAGACCAATAGTATGGATCCGAGAATGTTCGGAGTTCCACGAGTGGATTGGAATGACAGTTTCTACCACCGCGGTGGTTTCGTATAGATTCCCTCCACCAAATTTGTATTTCCCGTAAAGTAAATTTTTCCAAAAGACTCATGCAATTTATGAAGTTTCCCTATTACAGAAGATACAAATTTGTAAATCATTAATTCTGCCATAGAGACACGGCACATATGTGATTCATAAGGGACAAACCTTTAAATTCCAATGAAACCACGGGGTGCACCGTGGTGGGTGAAAAACATGTCAACGGGGAATGGTTGGGTTTCCAAGCGAAAGAATTTACCGACTTGTACTTATTTTACACGCTTTATTTGCGCCGTTGTCATTAAAAAAAATATTCTCGGCATTATTTACCCTTGCTGCTACCAAGGTCCAGGTTAGCATGCCCGTTAACCACCAGGTAATTATTGCGCCGCATTTATTTCACGGCCGTTGAATTTTTACGGAAGAAATTACTAGTTACCCGATTCATGTTGAAATTTCAACGCTCTAATTTCCCGCTTTATGTTTGTCGCTAGATCGTCGGCAACACGCTAAGGATTATCAACGTGCAAGTAGCGGACCGTGGCGTCTACGTCTGCAAGGCCACCAACCCCGACGGCGTGGCGCAGGCTTCGGCCATTCTGGAAGTCGAAAGTGAGTCCCTTGAAATTTAGCGCAAATTTCTCGTAAGGCTGCCGCATAACCATCCAATTCGATTTGCCAGGGAGGGAACCGCCTGCCATCGAGCTGTACCCCGGAAACATCCAGACGATCACCCGGGGCGGCAGTGCCCTGTTCCAGTGCCGAGTCACGGCCGGGGCACCGTCGCCCACCGTCGAATGGACGCGCGAGGACAGATCGCCGATTACGAAGAACACGGAGTTGATCAACGGTGGCGTCATCAGGTAATGAATGCATCAATGCGAGTCTTTGAGGGCCTTCGAACCTTTGTGGGCCCATGAAGTTTCGAGGTCCTTTCTAGCCTGGTCAGGGAAGATTGCTTTATTTGAATGTAACAAATCTGGACACAGAAGTCAAGAAACTCAAGCAATCAATTGAAGCAAGCAATTCTGTGGACGAGATCAATGATGAAATTGTAAATTTGAAAAGAAAACCTAATTTTTATTTTGTAAATAATCAAAAAAAATTATTCATATGTGCATACTATTGCTGGTTACTTATTGAAATTAGGGGTCACCTCCTGGTTATAAACAATGAATAATATAGCATTTCTTACATTGGCATATTTTGGCATTTTCAATGCATGGTCAGGAAGTTCTTTTAAACTTGAAAATCAGGGAAAACTCAGGGAAGTTGAAAAGTGTAATGCCAATGAACTCTTACAGGTTCATGCATGTGGACGGCAAGGAACAAGGTCGATACGTGTGCACGGCGCAGAACGAAGCTGGTTTGGTAACTGCAGTTGTCAGCCTCGTAATCCAAGGTACGGGTCGTTTCGACAATTTGAAAAAAATTCAAATGAATTGCAATTATTTGAATTTAACACCGAGTATTTTCTGCTGGTGTGTTGATTTACCTGCACATGGCTTCGTGTTTACCTCGATTTTCTAAAATCTCGAATAGGGCTCCCCGAAATCACGCTTTCGCAACCGAGTCCTTACACGGTCTCGGTCGGTCAGCGGGTGCAGATAGAGTGCCACACTAAAGGGGACCCGTTGCCGTCCGCCTACTGGAGCTCCATGCAGCCGAGGCAGCTACAAGGATACAAGGACACGACCAAGCCTGGCAGCGCAATCCTGGAGATCTCCAGGGCCAGCTACGACGATGCCGGATATTACGTGTGCACGGCGCAGAACTCCGCCGGCACCAGCGAGGAGAGGATCCAGCTGATAGGCAAGTGCTTTTGTGCCGCAGGTGGGGAAACGTAACAACCTGTTGCGGACTGCGCTTAATCGGTGAAAATGTTTCGCTTTTCAGTCAACCAAGGATACGTGCCGCCGCAGCAGCCCTCGGCGCAGGAATTCGTGGTGCAGGAAGGAGCGCGGGCCGAGCTGCGATGCTCGACTCGAGGTATGTTGTTTATTTTTATTGGCCTTGGAAATATTCCTTGAGGGCCCTCGGAAGATCTCTTGGAGTTTGTAATAATTTAACAGGGAATTCGTGCGTTTCGGGTGTTTTCATCGGGTTTCTAGCGAAAATTTTGCTCGTTTAAAGAAAAAGCAAAACCGAATTTCCCCACATTGACTAAGACGCTAAATTTTCCGGTTTCAGGTCTGGACAGCAACGAGTACTTGATCCAGTGGGTGCGGGCTGACCGCCGTCCGCTGCCGGTCGAGCACACCGTCAACGCCGGAGTCTTGACCATCTCCAACGTCCAGCGCCAAGACATGGGCGAGTACAACTGCCTCGGGATGAAGAACGGCAGCGTGCAGTTTTCAGTGAGCACCACCGTCGTCGTTGTTGGTAAGTTTGTCGTGTCACTATGTTGTGCGAATATACAGTCGAACCTCGTTATAACGAATTGCACGGGACCACCAAAATTTGTTCGTTATAACCGTAGTTAGTTATATCAGTAGCCGGAAAAAATATGAGTTTTAAAAATAAATTGTATTTATACTCGTGTAACATTTTTTGTACAGTATTGTACAACTTTTCTGAGGTCACAGCGGTGATTTATTTGAAATAATCTGTCATTGGAGATCGTTTATTATTTCTTTCGCGACATTTCTCCTAAATGTCCAAAAGTGTCAAAAGTCTGAATGAGAAGGAAGTCGAAATTTCATTCAGAAACTTAACCACCCTGTACCACTACGAGTAAAAGTTATTTGAAATAATGTTTTTTGAAGATTGTGCAAATACACGTGCAAATGGGACTGTCTCGCAACGGGAAGTCTGTCATCAGATCGATGACATCTTGACAGCACCTTCTGTGAGCTGATAAATGGGTTTAGCGAGTGTTTTTCAAGTGATGTTCTGTAACCTTAGTGCATGGGACCTCGAAAATCTGTTCGTTATAATCGATAATTCGTTTTATCCATTTCGTTATAACAGTATAAATTAACATTATTTCTGTATAGGCTGTGATATACGAGGATTGGAAATACTGTTCGTTATAACGAGGTTTGACTGTAATATGAATATTCGTATTCATGCCGTGGCGGTTGTAAAGATTGCGATGTTTATTATTAATGTACTTTCCGACTAATGCGTTGCCCGAACATGTTCCCCTAACCTAACGTAGCCTAACAATTTGTTTTTTCACGCATTTTACTCGCATTTTGGACAAAACAGGAATCCGAGGTAACGTTCGCGACGTAGATTTTTGTGTCATTTGTCTCGTTTTGTCTCGTTGCGAGTTCACCGAATAATTCTGACATTTTTGGCGTTGCTTTTACCCGACGGGCAATCACTCCAGGAGGGCGCTGTGAGTATACCCGGTGTACTCGTTGTCGTAATGTGTCGTGCCGAAGTGCATTGCCGTTGTGTTGGTGTGATACAGCACGTTGACACGCATGCGCCATCCTCTCTCGCTGCACACAATTCCGCTGGTCGTATTTGCATTGCGAAGATATACTTTCGCGCATCGGATAAACTACAGTATCTTCCCTGCTCCTAATGCGCTCAAAATTGGCATATTCCAACCATACGTGTCCAGCAGACAAGAATGACTATGTCCTACCGTGTAGACATAGAAGTACATGTTGCAAAGTACATCTGTTGTAATGCTTGCATTAATTACGTAACAACTGCAAAATATCATGACGGCTTCAAGATGAAGAAAATTGACTTTTTCCCGCAGTTGATACGTATACCATCCGATGTAAGCATTATAACAGATGTACAGTAATTATCATACTGTTTCCTTACTTCTTATGCCTGCTGACGATTGCCGTGCATAAAAAAATAAGATACCTTCAGAAAATAAGCCCTAATGCGTTTCGTAGCAAAAATTAATATAAGACCCGGTCTTATTTTTGGGGTAGCTTATGGATTTTATCCTTTTTATGTTTTTGTATTTGTCCTAACCCAAACTAACTTAACCGAGCCTAAAATCACATAAGCAGCCGGGAAATGTAATACTTTATTGGGATAAAACAGGGAAGATACCGTAGTACAGCCCGAGAACCTATCGGGGGGTCTCGTATCCCTAGTGTGCAAGGTTTGCTGATCTCTTCCTTTTTACTTTCAGCACCGCCGCGATTGGAGCTGAGCCCGGTGACGGTGTCCGCTCGTCCCGGCGAAGCTGTCACCTTTAGGTGCTCGGCCACCGGCGACGACCCCATCCACATTGAGTGGAACAAGATGGAGGGCAGGATGTCCCCCTCGGCCGTGGTCCGCGGAGGCGACCTGATCTTCCAGGGGGTGTCGGTGACCGATGCCGGACGGTACGTGTGCACCGCCAGAAACCACGTCGGACAAGTCGAAGGAGTCGTGGAAGTATACATCAATGGTGAGTTGTTCTCGCATAATTGATTCTCAGTCAATTTGCATCTTACAATCTAGCTTCTTATAGAACTGTCGACTGAATTAATCATTCGTGATGTAAAATTTTCTGAAAAGTTTTAAGCTCGCGTAAATATTTCCTTTGGGTTTTACCAATCTGTTCGTGGAAATTTGGGCTAAAACATCTTTCGTGGTCTAGTTTTCAAACGTAATCCGCCCCAGCTTTACGGTACGCTTGGAAAAAATTGTAAAAAATCCATAGAATTCTTTATTGATCATTCAGTTTCAAAAAATATCAGTGGAATAAGTTTTTTGACGAAAAAAACACGAGATCCATCCTGATTTTTACTGTTATTCATCCCATTTGTATAAAACGTTTTGAGGAAAATGCATTTAAGATCCATTACTTCGGGTAGTTTTTCCTGAAAAAGATTAAACTACGTCGTTCCTAAATTATTAAAATGCACTGCTCATGAATAATTGATAAATCCATAAATGTTTATTATTGGCGATTTAGTTTCAGAAAAAGATCACTGTCAGTTGAAAACTTTTTTCACGAATGTACACCTAAATCCATCTTATCATTATTAGTCATTGTTATTCACACTATTTGTGGAAAACAATACGAACTTAAAATCCCTTATTTCTGGTGTTTTCCAAAAATAGTTCCTAAATTATTAAAATACATTTTCATGAAAACTGTAAGCTAAAACCTGTCATTCGAGGTCTGTTATCTCAAGCTAAATTGTTATCGCATTAGAAGCACTTCTGAAAAGTTCCCGAGAGCAGATCTGCGCTTAGGAAATTTTCAGATCTACCTGAAAAAATTTCCTCAGTATTCCTTTTCCTAGTAATGTTTCCGTAAAATAGTACTCGTAATCCATGAGATAAACCCCGATAACCCCACCATGCCTCGTAAAATTTTCCCTCCGATCCCATGCCTTAATGTGTCTAATCCTTTCACTGCTGCGTTCAGAAGCAACTGTGGCATCTTACAGACAGTTCATCTTCCTCCACCCGGGCATAGTGTGTAAGTATCGCATACATGTGCGTATCCGTTGTGTCGACTCTGGCTCGCTCTCTGCTCAGGTCGTCCGACAGATGCGTTGCAAACATTGTTACGGTGTTACAAACAGTGTTATGAGTTACAGATATTGTTACTGTGTTACAAACATTACTACGGTGTTACAAATATTGTTACGGTACTAAATTTTAAAAGCATGAATACAAACGCTGTTACTCGATAAAAGCAGTTTGTGCGGGCTTCCTCGTGCAACCCTCGAGGTTGCGTCGCTGCCGGGTCACGACGCCCGTAGAACCCGCAACTGCTGGGCCCAACCGAATAATTGACTCTTTCGCAGAACACGGATGCGGTCAGGATACCGGGTGCCTCCCTGTGCCCCCGCAGGGCTGCATCGGCGATTGCGGACCGAACGTCGTCGACGGGCACGTAGTGCAGCAACAGGGCTGCGGCGGTGAATCGGGACAAGCGGGCTGCATCGACGGTAGTCTTACGCCAGAAGTTATTGCTAGACGTACGCTAGAAGACACCAGTTTTACGCTGGTGTGACCGCTTTTGCCGAAACTGATGTGCGGTGACTTTATTTAATTTATTTAATTTAATAATAATTTATTTATATTAATTTTTTTATTAGTCCGTAACATGGTGACATAAATTCAGAAAAGAAATTGTTCGAGGTAACACCTAGCCCTAGCCTTACCTCAACTGTTTTAAAAATTGAATAAATTGCAGAATGCATTTTGTCAAAAAAAAAAATTGTTGCTTACAGGGCCGGGCTTTTGTTTAAGTAAGTATTTTTTTCCAAAAACTAAAATTAGCTTCGATTTTCTAATAAAAATAAATCAAATATTAGCTCTTTCCATAAAATAAATAAGCAACATTTTAATCTGGAAGATTTAACTAATTGCTTCAGCGAATAAAAACATCTAATTCTGACAAATTCATTCCTGCTAGTCCGATCGCGCATCAGTTTCTCAACAGCGGTCCCGCGTTGCCAAATTTGCTGATTTGCGGTGTTTGCGGCCGAGCGACGATACCATGGTCTAACAGCGCTTGGATTTTGAGTGGTTTTACCTATTTGGATTAAGGCACTTATCACCGCACATTTCTACGGGCTCTGGATGTAGCCCCGCTAAGCGATGAGGACATGCCCGTATTAACTCCCGTTAACTATTACGAGCCCGGCTCACTAAACCCCTCGTAACGACACATTGCTCGAGCATGCATCGGCATGGTTGCGACACATTTTTATTTTTATTTTTTGAACTCTAATGGTTTGAATGCTTGCGCATGCTCGGTTCTTGTGATGACTTTGGCGTTTTTGCAGATGCATGCTCGTACGGACATTTCCGGTGCCGCGATGGCTCGCGGTGCGTGGACAGGCGGAGGCTGTGCGATGGCCGCTGCGACTGCCCCGATGGCTCTGATGAAGTCTGCGGTACAATTAACGGATATTAATCGCTAGCGCAGTGTGTGCTACCCGTTGCTCACTCACTGACCCCCTACTCTCCACTAACACTTTCTAACACCGTCTAACGCGCTTTAGCATGCCGCATCGAATAACGCTAACTGGGTTCTGTCGTTCGTGTCACTATCGTTGTCGTTGTTTGTTGCGCTGGGTTTGTTTCATGGAAACTGTTCTTGCAGACAAAATTAAATTATTAAATCCTCTAAATCTGAAATGATATTAAGAAAATTGTTTCTATAATTTAAAAAATTTTATTCAACTTAAAAAATTTGAAATATTTAAATTAAATTTAAGCTGTTAAGAACCTATAAACAAGTCTTAAAACACCGGTGAACCAAACTTGGCCCAACGGCTCGTAAGAAGCCCATGTTTTTAACCTTGCGCTAATTTTTTATTTGAATCGTGCCTTCCGCAGACCTGCCGCACACCGTCGTCCAGCAGAAGAACCACACGATCTACGTCGGGACCTCCGTGGACTTGGTGTGTGACACCTACGGCCACCCCACGCCCGACGTGATCTGGACCAGGGACAGGGACTCCTTGCCCGTCCACAGCCAGATCAACGGCAACGTGCTAAGGCAGATACCGGGGCCACCCCGTTCGATCGCATATTTGAAACTGACAATTTTGCCTAAAACTAATTCGGACCTTATCTGATTGCAGGATTAACCGAGCCCGGGTTGAAGACGGAGGCCGCTATATTTGCACGGCCAGCAACCGAATGGGATCCAGCACCGACTACACCATATTGAACGTCCAAGGTATGCCGCGGCTCCGTTTCGTGTTCGTTCGTACGCCGCTGTCTTAGAGCTGCGGGCCATGCATAGAGAACCGGACTCCGGGCGTGAACGTAGTCTGACCCTGCCGCAAAATTTAACAGATAAATACAAACGCTAAATTTATTTCATAACATGTGGACTTTTTCATAAACTATTGTCTTCGGTGATTCTTAATCATGATTCTTAGCCCTTTATTAATAAAAAAAAATTGAATAAAGATGAGACAAATTTGAAATTTCACGTGCACATATTCGATTTTCAGCGCGTGCGAGTTAGTGCATTTTGAATTTTTCTCATCTTAATTTATTTTTTACAATAATTCCTATTAATTCAATCAGTCAATTCAAACAATATCAATAATTCGATTTTATTATAAAGTTCACGAGGTTTAGAATCGTTGAAGGAAATAGTTGCAGAAAATTAAATTAATGAAAAAGGAAGAAAATTAATGAAGAAAAGTAATGAAGATGAGAAAAAAATTTGAATTTGCACGTGCACATATTCGATTTTCAAACCGTGCGAGTTCACGCATTTTGAATTTTTCTTATCTTTATTAAATTTTTATCAATAATTAATTCACATTAATTCAATCGATCAATTCAAACAATGTCAATAATTCAATTTTATCATAATTCACGACGTTTAGAATCGTTGAAGGCAATAGTTGCAGAAAATTAAATTGATAAAAAAGGAAGAAAATGAAATAAAGATGAGAAAAATTTGAAATTGCACGTGCACATGCTCCAATTTCAGAGCGTGCATGTTCATGCATTTTGAATTTTCTCATCTTTATTTAATTTTTAATATTAATCGTTTAAAATTAATCGTCAATCACGACTGATTAATCATCGAAGACGATAGTGAATGGAGAGTCTACATGGTTAGAAAATAAATTTAGTGTTTGTATTAATTTGTCAAATCCAGACATTGCGAAGTACATGTATTTGTATTGCATGGTGGGCTGCGGGCATAACCTTTCAATCAGCCTTTAAAAAAACCAAGCAAAATTTGTTTTTTGGTGTGGTTCCCGTTGGCGACACGTATTGCCTTTGTTCACGTTCGGTGTCCGGATGACCGTTAGTAGTGATCCATCCGTAAAATGTTTGCTCGAAGCTTTCGAAGGTACGTTTTCTTACGGCCCGGTGGTTTTTGAACGCTGGAGGCGCAGTAGTAGGAGTCTCTGTTAGCTTTTTCTCCGCTCGATGTTTTCGCTCGTGCAGTGTGTGTATCGGGGTTTAGTCGATTGCGTCTGATCGTGGCTTAATTTCGAGTGTTTTCCATCAGTGTGCTTTTTCAGCGTTCCTCCAACCGTGTCGCTGAAAACTCTTTTGTGACTCCTTTCGTTTCGCTTCGTTCGCCCTTGCCGTGCCCGACCAGAGGGTTTTCTTTACATTTTATTTCTTTTAACCAAGTCGATGAAAGCGACGGCCCAGCCGGGGGCTGCTGCCCGGAGCAATCCCGCTCCCAGGACAGCAGCTGCGGCCCGGAGCAATTCCGCTGCGAGGACCGCAGCTGCATTTCCATATACCGTGTGTGCGACAACCACGATGACTGCGCGGACCGAACCGACGAAAAATACTGCAGCAGTGCGTCCTCGTAACTTTTCACTTGATCCGTTGACCCATATGCAGTTTGCTCGTGACCAAGCATGGCGTGCTAGAACAGGGTTGTTGCACCAATGTAGTTCCCCGTTGCACGATGCTGTGATTCAAACCCTGGTTAATTCCAGGGGTTTAATTTAATATTAACTGAGATCATTGACAGTTTCCAGAATTTAGCAAAAATTGAATCTACCAGCACTGTTAAATCGTTACATAAAATAATTTTGGTGTTTTCCAAAGTCTCTAACTTAGGTTAAAGCTGCGGGAGTTTAAGAAAACACCGAAATTATTTTACGTAACGATTTCCCGATACTGGAGATTCAATTTTTTTTTGAAAATTGTGCATGCTTGCTTTTTAAGATTTTAAAAAACAACTCAATGATTTTTAAGATTTAAGATCACATTTAAAAGAAATTCAGCAAGGAAATTGTTTCCTCTCAGAGGTGCTAACCAAATGGTTAGCGACTTCACGAAGTAAAACAATGCATTGCATGGCTTTTGCAAAATGAGCTGCTTGGGAAATTAATATAAAACCACATACATTTTTAAGTGTTTTTATATATTTTCCCAGTGTAGCTTCTCAAAAGTTGCGTAGTTTTTCTAAAATTGAGCTTCTTCTTGTCCCGCTGTATCGTATTCAGCACATCGAGGCCCAAGAATTCCCTGGAGGGGATTTAAGAAATAGATTTACTGGGATGGAATGATAAAAAATATAGAGGATTATTGTGAAAGGGACGTGCAACAACCCTGTTTTAAAATCCACCTCACCGAAATAACATTATTAATGTAATAATACGATTAACGACAACGATAACGTATCAGCGTAAATCTTTCCTCTGTCATTCTCTATCACTTGTGTGTGATACTAACACTGCCTCTTGCCAAATTAACACCTCTTCCTGTCTTTACTGCATCTGTAAGCACGGAAGCATGCCGAACACCTTTTAGTGCGGAATCCAGTCACCAAGCAGTTGGCATTGGGTTGTTGTCTCTTAGCACGTAACAGTAATGTTAATACCAATAATATTAGCACGTCATTAATATAGCGCATGCCGATTTTAATACTTTTTCCACACGCATGTGATTTTTTTGCAGCCGGACGTCCGTGTAGCCCTCCGCACTACTTTCTAAGCAGCCGTTACTGCTGCGTAACAAAACACAGTCTTTGCGACGGAATTGTCGATTGTGCCGACGGGGCCGATGAGGCGCCCGAGAATTGCCTTTATGCCAGGGCCCGCTATCGAAGGGGTCTGTTCTGATTTTATTTTTATTTTAATTTTCGTTCGCGACCAAAACCTCGGGTCTGTGCTCGCACGCGGCTATACTCCAGTATTTTCCCTGTCTGCTGCCTCGTTGCGATAGATACAATGTGATAGCGGTTTTCTCCTAATGGCTCACTGGCTGACAGGGATGGTTGGAATATACCCGCTGTGGGCACATTTGTAGCAGGGAAGATACCGTAGTCCATCCGGGATGGCTAATCGGGAAGTACGTTAGTCCTCGTACTCGGGTGATGTCCAGGGAAATAGTCACGCGAAGGTTACAGGGCTCATATAAAATTGTACGAGCAATGTTTTGTGAGACTGTCCTAATTTTCTTTCCTAAATACAATGCAATCGTAACTCTTTTGCAGAATACACGGCAGCTCAAAAACGTATCGGCAAAGTAGGGACAAAGTGGTTCACTGGTAAATGAAAACTATTGTATAGCTTAGATAATAGCTATTCAATACAGTCACATATACCACTTTTACAATACCTTTTTTGAGCCAGCTGAACGGATAATATTCAGCTGAATGCAATCACCATTCCTGCACCGTTGTATTATTTAGCTCCGGACATGAAGCAGTATTTTCTGCCGATGCCGCAGAGCGTTTCCTTCTTTGCCGTCACGGCGCAATCAGTGATACTTGACCATTTTTCATGCTTTTCCATTTCCAGTTGCCGGCTTGAGTGGAATTCTGGGTTGCACCGGTTTCAACTCTCAAGGCGTATGCAATAGCGATCCAAGCTAATCTCGGTATTTTCTCCCTTTTGCTCCCGCAGGCATCACCGCGCTGTCCGTGTCCATCGTGCCGAGCGCGCACACCGTCCGCGCCGGGGAGACCGTGGACGTGCGCTGTGTGGTCAACGGCGATTCCTCGGCCGTGCCCAAGTGGAGCAAGAACGACGAACCGCTTCCGTCCAACGCGCAGGTCGTCGGCGACACGCTGCGCATCACCAACGTGCGGATCGACAACTCCGGCATGTACAGGTGCACGGTGAACACCTACACCGGCAGCTACAAGGAGGACTATCACCTGTCCATATACAGTAAGCGAGCATCTTTTACGGCATCTCGCCCTCTGAAACCGAAACCTCGATACGAGTTACCCACGTCGGATTAACTATGGTACGTTCAAGGAAAGAATGTACTGGGCTCCAACCAATTAGAGCGGTTCAGCTTATAGGTTTGGTTTTCCAACCGCATTCCCCGTGCACAAATGCCGATGCATAAATGCAAGAATGTCATGAGGCTGGCCAGATTAATTGCAAACATTCTTTCTAATTCTATTGGTCGATTTGAATTCCCCAGTCCATTCTGTATTTGAACCGACTATGGCTAAGTACTGTTCGTGGTTGTCAGTTAAAATGTTTGATCTCCCTGAACTGGATTTCCTGCCTATGGGTCAAGTTATTCAGCAGCGGTGAACCTATAAAAGACAATTTTCGTTGAAATGTATCGAGATTTCGGTTTCCGGCATTATGAAATTTAGTTTTTCTGGCTAGTTTGTATCTGGACGTTCGAGTATTATGGCACCATCTTATGGTGCAGGGGTCTCAACCAGAGGGAATCAACCAACCATCATTTATTTTTAACCAAGATTTTGGTATATACTACGGTATATACCCCTCTCCGGCATAAACACCGTGAGAGTTGAAATATATTTATGATACGCACATTTGGACCGCTGTGCTTGCCATTACTGCAGTAGTTTATTCAAATTTTGTTTAAAATTGATTAATCACTTGGCACCAATTTTTGCAGTTTTGCGTGATAAAATTCATCATTTTTGATCTAAACCCGATACGGATAGAATTGATACCCAATTCGAAATTTTAAAAAATTCAGCCATTGATGGTGTCATCACAAGGGGGATGGCATAATACTCGAACGATACTTTAATAATGATTTCCTGCATGTTACTGTTACGGATGATGCTTTCCACCCTCACCCTCACCACCTCCCATGACCCCTGACCCCTGACCGAACCCCCAACTTTTGATTCCTGTGAAATCTTGCTCATTTTCCTCTCTGCAACCACTTTCTTACGCTGCTTGGTGGATCTGCTTCTTAACTCGGTAAGCTACTACTAGCGAAAGTTACAATAGTCGTGGGTCGGGTGTGATCGAGCCGCGGCTGGTTGGGTGGTCCTCCATCCTGGCCTTCGTCTTCCACCTCCTCGGGGAAATGTGATCGCTGAAAATGAATTTCGGGATCGTTTATTGACAGACCCATCTTCGTTCTGGATTTTCGTGCGTTTTTTACTTTCGGGCGGTCGAGCCGCAGGCCCGCAGTGACCGCGGCTGCGTACGTACCACCGCTCGCCCGCAATAACTTGCAAAATTTAGCAATTTCATTCAAGTTTGCCTTCTTGTCTGTGCGCAGATCATGATATTTTATGTCTCGTCACAATGGGGCCAATGACGTAGGAGAGCTTAAGGATTATGCATTCGCGAGGGACCAATCCGATACAATGACCAATAATGTTTGTTTCGTATTTTTAAAATGCATGTCCCAAATGAGGTAATGTGGACCAAAAGCAATAATCGCTCACCTTCCTGGTCGTGTCACCCAGATTCCCTGGGGTGGGATTCCTGCAGAACACATTTCCTCAATTATTTTGCAATATTTTTTAATTAATTGCAAAATAAGTGCAGTTTATTTGAACTTGACAGGGAATGTGTTCTGCTAGCAAGTGTCAGAAGATGCAAATGAATGTTAATTTGTGACGTGGACGAGCAATTTGGGAAAATTTGAAGTACTCCAATCATAAAATCGTTATTTTCAAGTCGATCCCATCCCCCACACAGTGTAATAACTTGCAATAATTTTCAATTTCATCCTCCTAGATCCAATTACTCAAAGATCATGATATACAGTGTGTTGGCATGTGCATGCATGTGCATTGCACATGTTGAATGTTCCAAAATTCTAGTTCCAGTTCCAATACGTTTTAGTTTCTGAATAAAACTTCACCAGTTATGCTCCACTTATCGGTGGACAAGTTGACTCGAGAATTGAACAATTTCTGGCCATGCAATTCAACAAAAATGAAATTAAGTTATAGTTTCAAGATGGCGTCGAGCAAAATTCTAAGTTCGTGTTGTTGTTTTTTTGCGAAATTCGCTTTCTAAAGGAACGCCAGCGCGTGAATTCGTTCGGAATTGAAAGTTGGAATTCGTGCGCGTGAATTCGTTCGAACGAATTCACGTGCCCGTGTTCCGTATTCGAAAAACACGAACGTGGAATTTTTCTCGGCGCCATCTTGAAACTGTAAGTTGATTTCATTTTTGTTAGATTTTGTCTGAACAGAAATTTATCAATTCTCGGTAAAATTTTGCCGATCATTATGCTCGAGCGATAAAATTTAAGTTGACTCAGTGAGCACGTGACTTTATGGTCAAACTACACTGGATTTCCCATGAATTCATGAGTGCTCGAATGGGGAACTATTGCATTCTTTTTAACCTAAATTAAGACTTTGCTGAGTACATGTATTTGAGTAAGCTTAAAAAACATTGATGAATAAACCAAAATTAACCAAAATTATCCATCCCTGAGTTTAAAGCAAGTCCCGCATTTACAGTTACTTTCGAAATGTTGAATGGAAATTGAACAGGACATTAGATGAAGAATGTGCTCGTCCCGTCATAACGTTCATTTATTTTTCGTTTTGCACCCGGGCCTGGTACGATGTGATTTGCATTAATTAATCGCCTCGTAATCTAATATTTTCGTCCTGAAATGTTGTTGTTATGCACTCGTTAACGATGGCAAATACGTCCTCTTTCTATGACCAAACAAATAATCGATCGGGCAATATTTACACGACTATTTACGTAAATTATATAGCCTTGATTAAATATGCATAGCGTGTTGAACCTCAATGTCTTCAAAATTATGTGCTTTTGAATCGATTTGTTATTTATGAATTTATGAATCACGTTATACACTATATATCCACTCTTGAATTTAACCTCTCTCCAAATCCGTGCGTTCCGTGTTTTGTACAAAATGTATACTAATTCATTTTGAAAACTGTTATTTGACCGATCGATGGGGACGCAGCGGTCGGTTCTCCGATGAAAGTGTGCCTATAGGTCGTGAACTTTTAAATGTTGCCACATGTACAGAAAATCGAGTAAATACACCGAATATTACCCTAACCCATCATTACCCATGTTAACATTTTTGGACAAATAGGAAAAGCTGCCCCTGAAGAGGGCAATCATTAGGTACACAGACGTACGCTTGGTTTGCCATCTTCAAGGGGCTGCCCCTAAGCAAAAATTAATAAAAATGACACACCTTAGCAGATACACTCTGCACTAGATGTGTACACAAGGAACAGGGCATATAAGAAAGTATGATTAAATCGCCTACATGTACAGTGTGTTTAAAAAATGTTTTCATTCAAGGTTTACCCGTTAGCACGGTAGAAAATGGTTATTAAATATTTTTCTGGTGAATTGCTGTAGCCCTGTAGAAACCAAGCAAGTGGCTCGATTGAGCTTAATAATTTATCTGTGCTTTAGTTTAATTTAAATGGAATTTTTTTTTGCACCGATACTAATCCGTTAAGTGTTGCGCTAGCGGAAAGCGGGCCGCAAATGACCCTCACTTTGGTTTTAATTTCTGCCTGCCTTGTTTATGGGACCATTGTCGAATCAAAGTGTGCATAGGTGGGTCTGAACGAACCGTTTTTCACTAGCAAAAAATTTAATCTAGTGCATGGTTTGGGTGGCAACACTAACTGGTAGTTTTGGCTGACACCCTGCTTTGAAGTCTTATCTTTTGCTCGGATTCAGTTACTAATACTAATTGTCTAAATTTTCTATATCGTTGCATTAAATTTCACATATTTTTCACTTAAGCTGACCTTTTGTCATCATGGTTTATAGTCATGTATGTGGTTTAGTGAGTGTTCAAGTATTGTCACCACAAATTTGTGATTTTCAGAACCCTTTATCATCATTTTTAAACTTCCCCAACTAACGCAAGGGTAGCATAAATATGGAAACCAGCGAAATGTGTACCAAAATTGATAAAATAATTGGTGAATCACACCGAATCACATTCTCAAAATACAAAATAAACACCATGGGCGACATTTTTTTTGCAAAATCCCTGCAGAAAATATTCCGAAAGTATTCAAATATATTGCAATTATTTCGTCATAAATGTAAAAGAAAGTGCCATTAATGGCAAAATAATTGTAATTTGTTTGAATATTTTCGGAATTTTTTTTTTTGCAAAATTGCATGACAGATTTCGGTATTAAATCCACATTTGATAACATTAAGCAATAATCATTTTATGATTGATTGATGCCCTCATTCTTTATCATTTAGTCAAGCTCCACCCCCAGGTAATGACTATACTCGAACGCCCCTAAATTGGTTGCTTCCTGGCCCCCATTCAAAAGGGTCGAAGTGCCACAATCTATGATGCAATCCTAACAGTTTGATGAGGTTACAGTTGCATTTTGCACTGAAGGCCATTTGAATTTCAAGTTTCTGGTTCACCATTCAAAATTGAAGATCTGCAATCCAAAAGGGTTTAAGTGCCACGAAGCGCAAAAGTAGTTTGATATTGCAAAATGATCTATGATGCAATCCTAACAGTTTCATGAGGTTACAGCTGCATTTTGCACTGAAGGCCATTTGAATTTCAATGGTTATACAAAATTAAAGATCTGCAATTCAAAAGGGTCGAAGTGCCACCAAGTGCAAAAATAGTTTGTTAATGCAACATGATCTATGATGCAAACCTCATAGTTTCATGAGGTTACTGCATTTTGCACTGAAGGCCATTTGAATTGCAATGCCCATTCAAAATTGAAGACCTGCAATTCAAAAGGGTCGAAGTGCCACGAAGCGCATTCACGAAAAATGATCTATGAACCAATCCCAAGTGTTTCATAAGGGTGCAGGTGCATTTTGCATTGGGCCCCTTTGAATTGCAAGCCTTCAATTGTCCAAAATGTGTAACTCTGTCAGGCTTCCGCACCCTGCCGATGCCACGACAGTGCTATAACGTGCCTCGTCCAAGAGATCAGCCGCGAATTAATGGTTTTTTTCTTTGGTCCAAACTTCCCCTCCTAGCCATTCCTTCCCTCCCTCAAAACGCTCAAGTCGAAACGCAGACTGCGCCCTTGGGCTCCACCGTGGAGATGAACTGCCGAGGGGACGTCCTGCAGCCCTTGAGCTACTCCTGGAGCAAGCAGGGGGGCATCATGCCCTCCAACGTCACCACCAAGGGGCCACAGCTGACCATCCCCGACGTGAAGGTGAACGACGCCGGAACCTACGTGTGCGCCGTGCGCGGCGCCCTCGGCACCCTCGACGTGCCCACCATCCTCACCGTCACCGGGGTGGTGCCCTACTTCGCCCAGGCCCCGGCCTCCTACATGACCCTGCCCACCCTGCCGGACGCCTACCTCACCTTCGACATCGAGATATCGTTCAAGCCCGAAAGCCCCGATGGTACGTAGCCAAGCGTTCAATTTTGGCTTTTTTTTTTTTTTTTTTTTTTGTTCTCAACGACTTTCAACGACTAACCACTTTCTCGCAGGCCTGATCCTCTACAACGGTCAGTACAGCGACGGCAGCGGCGACTTCATCTCCTTCGGGCTGTCCAGGGGCTACGCCGAGTTCAGGTTCGACGTCGGCGCGGGGCCCGTCGTGCTGCGCAGCGCCCAACCGCTGCACATGGGACGGTGGCACACGGTGAAGCTGAACCGAAGCCGGAAAGATGGTTAGTAGACGTGGTCATCGAAAAATGGAAGAAATGCAATGTTCGGGGTTGCCACTGACCGGCAAAGTCAGGCAAATGAAAAATAGCCGTGCAAAGTCAGGCAAATTGAGCTGAAGTCGGGCAAAGTCAGGCATAGGTGAGAAAGTGTAAAACAGTCAGCTACCATTTTTAGAGATTTTAGTGATTGGAAGAAGCAGCTATTGTAGAAAAAATTCAGAAACTACAGTGAGAAATTTTTTCATTACAAAAATAAGATTTTCAACTGAAGCTGCTCAAATGCAGTAAACGTTTGGTTTTATTTTTATCTTTTGTATTAAATGTAGTTGTTTTCAGATCTCCGAGTAGTGTACGAGTTGCAAAAGTTCAATTTTTAGGTCAGGCAAAGTCAGGCATAGGTGAGGAAGTGTAAAACAATCAGCTACCATTTTTAGAGATTTTAGTGATTAGAAGAAGCAGCTATTGTAGAAAAAATTCAGAAACAACAGTGTGAAATTTTTTCATTGCAAAAGTAAGATTTTCATGTGAAAATGCTCAAACGCAAGAAGCGTTTGGTTTTATTTTCATCTTTTGTATTAAATGTAGTTGTTTTCAGATCACCGAGCAATGTACTAGTTACAAAAGAGCAATTTTTAGGTCAGGCAAAATTTGTGATTATTTTATTAAATCTCTAAGACAGTTTTGAAAAATCGGTGGCAACCCTGTATGTTTTCTAGTGCTGTCATCAGAAAAACATCATCGGTTTTGGTTTAAGTACAAGAATGTTACAAGAAAAGCGAAGGAAAAATGATAGTAAAACGAATTTTATACAATGTGCAGGAAAATTGCATCAAATGAAATTGATAGGTAAAACACATCAGAATGACATGTCACACAAGTACACATGTTACTAGAAAATTACATCAAAAAGGAAGGACAAGTATGACGTGTGCAGTAAATGCAGTGTACAATTGTTGGATGCATGAAGCCGAAAACTGTTCCATCTCAAATGCTGACTGTGCACTATTTAATTGAAATCAATTGAAAATTTCCAGATTCATAAACAATAGCAAGACTAAAGTTTTGCATATATGCATGCAATTATTAACGCAACTTTTCTTTTTTTGCAGGAATAATGACAGTTAACGGCGACCTGCCGATCACTGGTTCGGCTTCCGGGATATTCCAAGGGCTCGACCTCATCGAACCGCTGTTCGTCGGAGGCGTCAAGAACTTCGACACCATCAGCAAGCTCTCCGGGTTCAACCAAGGATTCGTCGGTTCGTAAATGATGCCGATTGCAGAGCGTATAAAATATCTAAAATGCGGTGGCTGAATTGCCGAGTGTGTCTTCCAACAGGTTGCATCAGCCGGCTGATCATCGGCAGCACGCAGCACGAGCTGACCCGGGACGCCCAGGTGAAAGTCGGCGTGACGACGTGCGAGACGTGCGCGGTGAACCCGTGCGTCAACAACGGGGTCTGCCAGGAGGCCTTCAGCCGCAGCGGATACAAGTGCATCTGCCAGACCGGCTTCTCCGGCCTCAACTGCGACAAGATCGGAGAGTCTTGCTATCAAGGTGGGATTTTGTTGGCCCGTCTAGCCATCGGTCACTGTCGGAGCGTGATTCTCACGATAATGTTGATGTCGTTTTTTTTTTTTGTTTTTTTTTGCCAGGCCTCTGCGGCTCCGGACGCTGCGTCGACCAACCAGACGGCTTCCAGTGCTATTGCCCGTACGGAAAAGGAGGACGCCGATGCGAGAAAGGTGTGTTTTTGCAAACCGAAAGAGTTTCTGTTGTTTCGCAATCGCATCTTACTGAGCCATGGTTCCCATGTTCATTACGGTTCATTGTTAGTGTATGCCTACCGTGCAAACAAAACTCGTCGGACAATTTGGATTGAACATATTAATACATTTGTTGAGTTTATTTCATACCATGTAGAGATTTTCATCCAACATTGACAGTTATACGAATGTGCGAGTGCATTTTTCAATTTTTCAATTTTTTTTTATCTTTACAAAATTTTTTATTAATGAAGGGCAATTCACGATTTAAAAAATCATTACTTTCAATGGTGAATGTTAAATTCGACATGGTTTAGCGTTTTTTGTATTAATTTGTCAAATCCTAATTTTGCAAAGATTTTATTTGCATGATTGCAGGCATGCCCTTTCAATGAACCTGAACCTCATCCTTCTGAACTTTACAATTAAAGTTATAGTTTATTATAATTAAAGTTCAATGCATAAAATAGTCGTTTTGCAAAACTTACGCGTGATATTTCAAGATATAAGTTGTACACTGGTACTACACCCACACCAAGCTTATCTGTTGTATAAGTTTATCTGGCTCTTACAAATAATGTCAGGTCATTGGCAATTATTTCGGCTCCCTTGGAACTTGGAACTGAGAAATGTTTCGATAATTTTTGTGTCCGCAGATATCACCATTTACGAGGCGGCGTTCCGCGACGACGCCTACATCGCGTACCCGACGCCGAAGGCCACCAAGAAGCACAAGTTCCTGCTGAAGTTCAAGCCGAGGCACCTGCACGACGGACTGCTGATGTACTCCGCCCGCGCCGAGAGCGGGCTCGGGGACTTCATCTCGCTCGCCTTGAAAGACAAGAAAATCGAGTTCAGGTTCGACACCGGCTCAGGTGTGTATTGTATAATTATTGAAGATTTATGGTTTCAAAATTAGCAGTTTAAAAGTTTTACGCAAATACGTCTACTTAGCTTAAGCGTGCTGGTTCGGCAAGTTTTGGACAAGAAACGATGCCGTGTTTTACGACGAGGTTTTATGATTTCAGGTCCGGTGGTGCTGCGGAGCGCCAACGAACTGAAGGAAGACGAGTGGGTCACGGTGGTCGCCACCCGGGACTTCCAGGAGGGAACGCTCTTGATAGACGAGGAAGTCCCGGTCCGAGGCACCACGCCCGGAAGCACCAAGGGGCTGAACCTCCGCACCCCGCTGTACGTCGGAGGCGTCGACAAGAACAAGGTCAACCTGTCGCCGTTTGTCGACGTGGCCGAAGGCTTCGACGGATGCATTTCAGAGGTGAGCCCGGAATGCCCGATCGTGTTGGAAAACTCAACCGAGGCCATGTAGAAAAAATGCAATAATTATTGTACGCTGACGTGCAGCATTTGAGCCTGAGCAATTTGAGAATTGGAGCAATGATGATAAATGATAAAAAAAATGCTCGTGCTTCGGGCCATATCGAAGTAATGCCTTCGTTTCGTTCAGGTCGAAGTCGGTGACGTGAAACTGGACATGGCCAACGCCTTGATCGACTCTGCCAACGTGGACGACTGCGGCGGTCACGCACCTTGCGAGCGGCTGCCCTGCCTCAACAACGGCAAGTGCAAGGAGACGGGCCCCAGTCCCAACGACTACGCGTGCACCTGCGAGGAAGGGTTCGGAGGTAAAGCGAGGCGTAATCAGCAATCGTAACTCGAGGGCCGGACTCGAAACTGGAGTTTTGTTTTGTTTTTACCCCCAGGACGAAACTGCGAGGAGGAAGAAGACATCTGCAACGTCATCACTCCGTGCAGCAACGGGGGCTCGTGCGTCGGCACCGGGACCTCCTATCGCTGCCTGTGCCCCGTCGGCTTCGCCGGAATCAATTGCGAGAAGAGTGAGTTGGAAATCAATTTTGTGTTTTTTATTGAATTGCATTTTCTTTGATTCGATCGTTATGCCGCGAGGTTGTTGTTTGAATCCATCGTTTCATTTTTTTTCATTAAATGCTTTTTTTTATTCTACCTTTTCTTGTTGTTCGAACCCAACTTTTACGTTTTTCTTTTCTTTGATTGCTTTTTTTATTCAGCCTTTTGTCGTTGTTCGAACTCAACTTTTAAATTTTTATTTTCTTTAATTGCTTTTTTTTATTCAACCTTATCTTGTTGTTTGAACCCAACTTTCCTTAATTGCTTTTTTTCAGCATTTTCTCGTTGTTTTAACCCAACTTCAACATTTTTCTTTTCTTTAATTGCTTTTTCTTACTCAGCCTTTTCTTGTTCTTTTAACCCAACTTTTACATTTTTCTTTTCTTTGATTACTTTTTTTATTCAGCATTTTCTTGCTGTTTGAACCCAATTTTCCCATTTTTCTTTCCTTTGATTAATTTTTTTTTCAGCATTTTCTTGTTGTCTTAACCCAACTTTTTCATTCCTCCGTAGAAGTGAAATTTGCCGAGAGTGCCGCATTCCAAGGCGACGGCTACCTGGTCCTGAACCGCGAGCTCCTGCCGCACACCAGCAGCACGGAGAACGAGAAGATCACGCTGTCCTTCACCACCCGCCAGAAGAACGGCATCATCCTGTGGCACGGGCAGACGCCGGACGTGGACGGCAAGGGGCAGGACTACCTGGCGCTGGTCGTCGAAGACGGTTATCTGGTGTTCACGTAAGAATATTCAGTTTGAAAGCCAGATCCAGATGCGCTGTGCTTTTTTTTTAACTTTTTTTTTTCTAGTTACGAGCTGGGAAGCGGCCCGGCCAACATTCGCTCGTCGATCAAAGTTGACGATGGACGAAACCACAATGTCGTTCTGAGCAGGTGAGCCGCGGTCGAGTGGAAACTTTGATTTGCTTTGATACATAATTTCTGAAGAAATGATTTTAATGATAAAGTTGGACGCAGTTTGGTCGAATAAACTAATTCTTGTCTCTTTTTGGGGGGAATCGAAGAATGGGCAGAGACAGCCACCTGGATCTGGACGACACGTACAAGCAGTACGGGGCGGCCCAGGGACTTCTGCAAATGCTCAACACTAAAGGAAATATTTATATCGGTGGGTATCGGCGCCAAGCAAGTGTCTCGCTTTTAAAACATAGCTTTAACCGCTCTCTCGTTCGATGTCCGAAACCAGGCGGGCTACCCAACGCCGACCTGATGACGGCCGGGCAGCACACCGAGGGCTTCGCCGGGTGCATATCCAACCTCCACATCCAAGACTCCGGAGAGATGCATCTGCAAAAGCAAGCCATCGGCGGTGTCAACGTGGCATCGTGGTAAGCGTCCTCGGACATGCAATCGGATGTAGTTTTTTCATTAGTCCAATTTTTTAAATGGGTTATAGTTTATGGTGAAAAATAATATAATTTTGCGTTTGGAGACGTTCATGTATGATGTCATGACTTGTGCATCATTTGAAACCACCACCCAAGTGATTACATCATTGACCATTTCAATTTCGATTTGGGCGAATACTTTTATCATACGTGAATCAAGCATGATGGATTTTAACCAAAATTTGTGTAACTAAAAATTGTGTAGGTCAGTCACAATGCACTTTCAGATAACATGAGACAGGGAAAATTTCTCACAAAACTGAAAACACATTTAAAAAAACTACTACTTTACTACTATTTATTATACAATACTAGGACTACTACTACTACTACTACTAATGCCCTGGGTGTAATTGTTTAATATTTCTAAAAAAAAATGTTAATAGTAATAATAATAATAATTAAATTGCCTTGGGTGTCATTTTGGATAATGTTTTTAATAATAATAGTACTAATAATAACAATGATAATAATAAATTAAATGCCCTGGACGAAATTTTTTGATAATTTTTTAATTTTTTAATAATTATAATATTAACAATGATAATAATAAATATAATGCCCTGGGTGTAATAGTTTGATAATTTTTTTTATTCTTTAATAATAATTATAATAATAATAATAAATAAGTTGCCTTGGGTGACATTTTTTGTTACTTTTTGAATAATTATAATAATAACGTTGATAATAATAAATTGAATGCCCTGGGTGAAACTTTTTGAATGAAACATGATGGATTTAATCCAACAGTATTTTAACCAGAAAACTTAATTTTTGATGTGAAAAATTAATTTAAGAAAAAATTAAGAAAATAACATGATGCATTTTAGTTAAAATTTCCATTTTTTGGCATTTTTTCTGGGCATTTGGTTGACCCCTCCCCTTGTCATGTCAGCCATAATTTGACCAACATCCCAAGATGATGACATAATACTTGAACATCCCTTTGGGCATCTGAGAAGAAGAAAAACATTTGCATGTATGCAACTGACTAAACACTTTGTTATATTTTGTTTCGCAGCGGGGACGAGGACTACAGCAGCGTGTCCGACTACGACAACACGATTCCAAAATAAGAGAGCCGAGCAGGGATGCTGTTCGTAAGAAGCGTACATGACGGGGGCACTCACGCGGGGACATTCACGTCTTATTTCTATGCATTCGAAACGGGAGATATTCACTGCATGTACTTAGACTGATACGTATCCCTTCTGTCGAACCACGCGGCTAGCTAGTCCTTATTTTTGTTTTGTTTTTTCCCAAATTTTTTTTTCTTCTCTTTTTTCCACGCTGTTGTTATCATCATTTTTCTTGCGTGTCCCACCGCCGTGAGTGCGTGTCCCAGACACATTCGGCCGGCCAGTCGTGTCCGGCCCGAACAACCGCAATAATCGCCATTGCCTATCCTCCCCCGCACACCTAACCGTGCTTTTTTTAGAACGACACTTTATACAATTGTTATCACTATACATATATATAACCACCGCGCTTTAACGACAACTCCGTTTTTTCTTCTCGAGGATATTCTGTTTTCCCCCCGGAGAAAGACCAAGGCAGCGGAGGACCATTTCCAGACGCATCTGACTCCTGACCCCTGACCCCCGACCCCCGAAGAGAAAGCCATATCCAAATTAGAGAGAAGGACCGCTGCCCCGACAGCGGGTTCCGGTGCCGATGTTCGATTCGATCACAGGGTCCAAGTCCCGGGCCGAGGAGGTCGAAGGGCAAAAACTCGAGTTCGAAAAGTCTTCCAGTTTAAAACTAACCGAGGTAGGCGACCGTTATATAGATAGTCGATAGTGCGAGGCTACTTTTTAGGTGTCTACGTGAACCCCGATGTGACCCCCGCCCCAAGTTTCAAAGAAAAATTTAAATATTTTTTCCGTCATCGTCCGTGCCGTAACGACGTAATCGTGCTGCTAAGAAATGTAGGTATATACACACAAAAAAACGCTTAATATGATGTATGATACGATATATTGTTGAAAAATATCATTTTGTTCTTGTTTCCTCCCCCACATATTTTTTTTTTGAATATTTGGAACGGCTAATATCCGCTTCGAACATGAAACATGACAGCTAGGTCAGTTATAGTATGTCCATATCAAGCCATGTCGGTGTAAGTAATGCTTGGTTTTGCGAAGGAAAGATCCCCAAGTTCGTTATGATGTTGAAAGTACTAATAATTATGTATATTTTTTTTGGGTAAGAAAAAGCGGGGAGCTCGGGAGGCCCCGAACTCCGGTTAGGGCCGGGACCGGCGGCTAATCGGAGTTTGGCGCAACCCGCTAATTTGGGAATTGTCGAGTCCAATTTATGCGGATACGCTTGTTTCAAACTGCGATTTGTTGACGGCTGGTTAAGAAGCTCCTGATGCCCCTACCTGCAATGTTATCTTATGGAGGTAAAAAATTATTAAAATTAAAAAAATTATGTTAAAAGTGTAGAAAAAGTAATTAGTTTTTGAATTACCGAAGAATTATTTGAAATGTAAACTGAAATTATATTTGGTGCTTTCCAGATTTATAATTTCATAATAAATAAATGCTTTGGAAATTGTGTAACTAATTTTTCCAGATTACTTAAAAACTAAAAAAAATAATTCGTTTTTGAATAGATGATGGTAATTAATTCAACAAAAAAAATTAAGAGAAAACTAGGAAAATCTGCAAATTGTTCACCTATTGTTCACCTAGTGATTAAAACTAAAAACTTTAGATTAAAACTCCGATTAACATTGCGGGTGTCGACATTAGGATGCGCGGCGTTAAGTGGATTTGCGTTGCATATCTCCTAGTTAAGTTAGACGGGCAGTTATCAGCCCGTTAAATCACAAACTGTGAAAATTGTCCGTCGTTTTGGCATAGTCATAATATATCGCGTAATTGTTATCGAACCGTACTGTTTATATATCTGTGTCTATGTGAGAGTGAGCGAATCACCGCCGACGACATTTTTCGTGTATTTTTTTCCCTTCTTTAATTGTTTCCTTTTTTTGTAACATTTTAAGTGTGTAGTTCTTATTTGCATTTTGAACACTGCCAATTTTTGGAGTTTGTGACGTGTTTCGCTGCATCGCCATTTTTATCCGCTGCCATTTTGTTATTTCTTTCCTTCTCAAGGGGAAGCCTTCGTGGATTTTTCAAATAAATGATGTAGTATGTACACTGGCTCGAGGCTCAACCTGAATAGGATAACGGACGAAGACATGACTCGAGGACATCTCTTATTTATGGACGCGTATATTGGTATGACAGAACAAAATGGAGAATGTTGGCTTATGAAGTCTCCGAGAGTCGGCAACGACTGAACGGATAATAATAATATTGGTGAGGGCACGTCTCCCAAGTGCAAGCTGGAGACTATAAATACCACTATCTACAACATACTGTAGGCTTTTTCTCATAATTATTTTGCTGAGAAAATATGGAAAAAGCCTTGAAAGTCCAGAAAAAAACACCCCGGGGTTTGAACCCCGGTCTCCCGAAGGCAAAAGCCGGCCATCAATCTCGCAATAGGCTTTTTCTCATAATTATTTACAGAAAAATAATAATGAGAAAAAGCTTACGGTATATATGCTTGTTACCAAACTTGGACACTAACCACTATGCCACCAATCTCATAATTATTTCCAAAAAAAGAAATTATGAGAAAAAGGCTACAGCTCGGTGGCTTACCAGGCTTAGTGGTTACAGTCTCTACCTTGCATTCGGGAGACTGGGGTTCAAACCCCGGCTCGGAATCAGCGTTTTTTTCTGGATTTTCCAGGCTTTTTCTGAATTTTTCCCATAATTATTTTGCTGGGAAAAATACGAAAAAAGCCATGAAAATCAAAGAAAAAGTACTAATTCCCACCAGAGTTTGAACCAGGGTCTCCAAATTCAGATTATATACCCATTAAGCCACCAAGCACGGTAGTTATCCAGGTTATTCTCAAATTATTCACCCCCTTAGTGCTTTCTTAACATTCCGGGTATACAGGGTAATATGCGGGCACCCTGTATACGGCTAGATTGGCCTACTCCCCTATCACTGAGATCTCCAGATCGAGCCAATCAGATCGATGGTGCCACACGGCGGTGATCTCGCTTGGCGCCAGGTGTCGTTACCGTCATATCGGCTCGCGGCTAACGGCTGACGGCTGGCGGCTGGCTTCGTTCTTTTTATTCGGCTTCGCAAAATGGCCGATCACAGCAGCGAAATTCATGTGCTGTCCAAAAACGCTCAAAGAAACCTGTTCCGGACCCCGAGATTGTACAAGGAAGCCGCCAAGATCCTAGAGATTGTCGAGAAGCAGCAAGCCAGCCTCAAGAGCTCCGTGTTTTCATCCAATCACGTTGTAAGTTGAGCCACGCTGTTCAGGCGCACCACGTGTTCTGAGATCCAAAAACGCCCATATTTTTTTTCTATTTCTATGTCATCTCTTTAAACGTTAAGGAGATTTTATCGTTAGCCTAAAGTTCGTCCAATATTTGACGCCTTATCTGTTATGAATTATGGGAGGGTAATGGCCACCATTGCTCAGGAAGCAATTGCTCAAGATGGCCATTGCCGCATAGGCCTATGTGATCAGTGTTTATTGTTGTGAGCATGATTGTGTTGTAACTGGTTATACATCGGTTATAGCTGACCTAAGTGACCTTTGAACCGCCAACTACGTAGGTGAGGATGGCCAGATGAGGTTGAGTAAGGCCTTGGTAAACGGTGAACACTTCTAACCGTCCTCTTCAGCAGTAGTAGGCCTACTGGTATTTAGTTTTACATTACAATTCAAAGGTGTTTAAATGCATGTGTTAAGATGCCTTTAGCTGAGTAGTTCAATTCGATACACCCACAGTTGGCATCTGAGATGGTTGGGCAGATTCGTGGGGTGTAGACAATAGGGTGTTGTAACTTGACCTTGAGTAGCGGCTTGCCTTGTCCCAGGTAAGCAACTGCAAGTACTGCTGAGGCTTGTGCAAAATTGTGTACTTGAGTTGGTTTCATTCAAGGCACCCCAAACCAAGCTAGTTTAGGTTACTGGAATATAAACGTTATAAGCATAATGCTTACTGCACATATATTTTTAGTGACCTTTATCATAGTCGTGCACCCATACGTGTTCACATTTTGACTTGAATCGAGTTGATTTTTCAATGAAGCTGTCCCATCAGGGCGTCTTGCAACATGTCACCACCGGGAGTCATAAACTTGTGACGGCTGTTGTTTCCAAAAGTTGCCCTGCTTTATTTTAATGAAAACGTTGTTATTTTTACCTGAAATGTGACTAACAGGCATCCGAAGTGCCCCAGCTTGTGATAAATTCATGTTTTAATTCATTGTGGGAAGAAAATCAGAAAAAAACACGAAATTTTATTTACTACAAATGCACTCGTTAGCATACACCATAGACGCCCAATATGGGGCTCCACTAACGTTTTATGGAAGGAAATCAGCTGATGCCTCCATGCTCAATGGAAACCATTTAAATAAACTAGTGTAAGTTCACACCCGGACCCACCATTCGGCGATACGCATGATACGAAATGCCAGAATACTGCTAGTTAGTCGACTATTTCCTATTTTGAAAGCTGATGAACAATATGTCATGAAAGATTGGCGCTGAGCACTTCGTTGGCAGTCAGACCGGTAAGAAAGTCAAGTGCTAGTCATTAGTTTTATACTGCCGTGATTTTTCTTCCCATGTAAACATAGCCATAAATCTAGCAAATTACACTATCGTCGTAATGTACGACCACGATGAACAACAGTAGCGGTCTGATAGCGTTGAGCACTTTACTCAGGCTATTTGTTTATCTGGTGTTTTGTACGTGTCTTATCGGGCATGTTCAGCGCGTCAAACATCAAAGACAATGTCTGTTCGTAGGCATCGGTAAACAATGAGCCGATACACTGTCAAAACAATGCTGTTATCAGGACGAGTTCAATGCCCAGTTCGGCTGCGCATCAAGGAAGACAGTTTTTGTCATTTTTTTCCCATAATACTTCCTAGAAATTTTCAGCCTGGTTCGCTCTTGACCGTTGTTTCTCATCCCCCGTCTTTAGAACAGGCCCGGCCTCGCTGCGATAACATGCCATATCATGCAGAACCGCGCGGAGCTGGATTACGTGATCGCAGCCACCAAGCTCGACCAGGCGGCTAACGTGAACCCCTACCTGATGCGCGTGGTCCTTAGCGAGTATCTGTACAGGGGCAAGACCTGTACCAGCCAGAGCAAGTCGGTGCACGTGGTCAGGGACAACCACGAAGCGCTGAAGAAAGCGCTGGCAGAGTACCGCAGCACCGCGAAGGAGGCTCCCGACAAGAAACCGCTTTGTAAGTCCGCAATACTTGACTCGGTGTCTCATGAACTTATCCTTATTTTCAGCAGTGAGTCTTTCGGCGCCCTGTCGTCACGAGCCTCGAGGTCCTATCTGAACTTTGACCCTTGACTCCCTCTGCCGCCGCTGCCCGCACGATGGCGCCGCGTGCCCCAGACCGCACCACCAGCGTGCTCTTGGGCTTCTTGTTTTACACCATCCTGATGATCACCATGCCCATCACCATGTACTTTGCGTCGAACAGGTTCTTCGCGTACATGTTCGACCTGAAGAACTCCGAGAGCTATATCTACGCCGCCGCTGTGGCCGTGGTCACCGTCCACATCATCCTGGCGATGTTCGTGTACAAGGCGTACAACGAGAAGGACGACAGCGCGCCGCTCAAGGAAGACTAGTCTTCATGCGCGAAATTTAGCTGAACATTATGTCGAAGAACCAAATAAATGCAAGGCTGGGTTGCAGCTCAATTGCAGCATTCACAACTAACACTCTGACAGATGCCGAGCTTCCCAAATATCCCGACTAGTTTAACCGACACAACTTTTGTTTGTTTTTGCTGGCCTTAGCAACATTGTGACTCAGATGCATCAACCTGCTTTGTCTCGAGCGCGCCATTCACCG
Source organism: Cylindroiulus punctatus (assembly GCA_034695085.1). NCBI lineage: Eukaryota > Metazoa > Arthropoda > Diplopoda > Julida > Julidae > Cylindroiulus > Cylindroiulus punctatus. The sequence goes on from JAQFYZ010000104.1 coordinate 68,594, forward strand.
TTCATCACTTCATAACGGACGCAGGGTATCCCAAACACCCCGATTCACTTAACCGACACGTGCATCTTGTGTTGCGTTGGCCTTAGCATATTTTTTTTGACTAATCAGAGATAATCGTTCGATGGGCTTCCTAATAACTTAAGTTGCCGTTGAACTTCAAGCCGGAAAATAGGTAATGTGCTTTACACAGCAATTACGAAAGTTGCTACTGGCCATTTACACTCGCTGCAATTAACGGTAGTTTAGCGCTCCGACATTTGGTCAACATTAATGCAGTTTGAACAGTTTTTGAGGACGTTAATCGGAGTTTTTAACATCCATCTTATGGGCAATTTGATGCGATGTCAGATACTGATAAATTCCGGTGAAATAACATCAGCACATTATTTCCCTTAAATTAGGCACCGGTGATTATGGTCTACTAATGGCAATTTACATTTGTTGCGATTGCGCTCCAGTGTTCTGTCATCTTTGGCACCATTTCGAGTTTCTGGAGGACCTTAATCGGAGTGTCTTTAAATTAGTCTTACGGGCAATTTAACATGATGTAAGAAACTGCTAAGCCTAAAGTCCAGTGAAATAACAACGGCACTTTATAATGTGCGCTGCTGGTTAACCTGTAAAAAATGTGAGCTTTGCTGGTGCATAATTTCAGGATTGTGGTATTCATCGCTAGCGTTTATTTGGTTCTTCGACGGTTTTCATACTTAGTTTCTTGTTCGGGATGTTAATGATTTTTACACCGATGCATTCCATTTTTCATAAATTTCTGAATGAGCGAATCTAGTTTTTTGTCTACGTAAAATGCGAATTAGGACTCTGTAGCCTTTGTAGACTTAGTCGGCACCTGCACAAATACTGTAAAAATGCGAATTAAAATGTCACGCACACACGCACCGGCTAGACCTACAGTCATTTAAGGTCGGCGCAAGAAACCTTTTGGGTCCGCATCTACTCCGCGGACCACATTTGGTGGTCCGTGCCTGCGATGTTGCTGCGGTAAGTCTCTTTTCGCGGCACGTCCGATGCAAGAATGTTGCGGTTGAAATCGTTGCGTTCCGAAGGGCTGATTAAAACCTTTCTGGACTTGCGCGGATCCTGACTCGAGCTCGTGGTTTTCTCGATACTTTCTGGAAAACTGCCGACATTCTTGTAGCGGATGCAGGCCGCACTGACAATTCGAACAGAGTCCTAATTTGCGGTTTTCTTATCCGGATTTCTAATCTCGCATTTTCGTTTCACTTCTCGTCCTTTAGCCGCTGCTGTCCACGTCCCTCGCTACGCCCGGGTGAACCTCTTGGTCACGACCTTAGAGGACGTTTCGTTTCTTTTGCTAGCGGACGGTTTCGTGGAACTCAGTTACGATCCGAAAATAGAATATGAAGAGTAAGTCATTGTTTGGGTGGTGGAATTTTGAAAAGTTTTGGCGAAGTTAGGGTATTTTCTAACATATTGTTGCATTATCGGCTAAATTAATCATTCGTAGTCTACATTTGTCAGTCAAAATTATTCCATTTAGTCAATTTTCTCAGTCTGTTTATGAAAAGGTGTGTTAAACCTGGCTTCTGTGGTCTGTTTGTCAAACAAAATTAGTATCGTATCAGCATGTTTGAAATATTTTTTGAAATCAATTAAAATGTGTTGTTGGTGTTGTGGTTGATGAGCGAAATTTTAAAAAAACAGACTTGGATGATTTTAGCTTGCATTTTCATTGAAAACTGTTAACAGTTTAGGAACGACGGAGATAACTTTCTTAAAACACTAATAGAAATATTGGGTTTTAAAAATTCATTTTCCCGATACAATGAATAGGAATGGATTTTAGGTGCAATTCACTAAAAAACATTCAACTGAAAGTATTTTTTTTTAAAACTAAATAACCAATAATGCATTTTATTGATTTTTTAAAACCTATTTTTTGAGTTATGACGCTGTTGAAATTTTATCTACCATTCCCACTGAAAACAGGACACATTTCAACAGTGTCATAACTCAAAAAATAGGTTTTAAAAAATCAATAAAATACATTATTGGTTATTTAGTTTCAAAAAATGCTTTCTGTTGAATGTTTTTTTGTGTGAAATGCACCTAAAATCCATTCCTATTCATTGTTTCGTGAGAAGATTTTGAGGAAAATGAATGAAAGACCCAGTATCTCCGTCGTTCCTAAACTGTTAACAGTTTTCAGTGTAAATGCGAGCTAAAATCATCTGAAGTCTGTTTTTTTGTTGTTAAATATCGCTCATGTATGCTTCAAAATTTTAAAAATTCCTTAAAATGCATTATTGGTGATCTAGTGTTAAAACAAATGCTGTCAGTTGTTTTTTTTCAGGAAATTGCACTTAAATCCATCTGCCATTATTGATCGCTGTCAAAACCTTTAACACAGTTTTCTTCCGATTTTTCAGCTACATCGAGCTCGTCAAGAACCTCCGCGAAGAGCAGTTCCTCGTCGACCTGCATGTGGAGAACCTCCTCGTCTTTCATCCGATCACCGTGTTTTACGGTCATCACTTGTACCGGTCGGGAAAACTTCTTCTGCAGGACAAGGTGCGGTTATTAATTGGTGTCTGCTGAGATTTTCCCTAAATTTGCGATAATATTGACACGTGTCTTTTTCATTGCGAAATCCCGCAGGCCAGCTGCCTGCCTGCCATGATTCTAAATCCACCGATGAATTCCGTGGTCCTGGATGCTTGCGCCGCTCCCGGAATGAAGACGACCCATTTGTCGGCCATCATGCAGAACACCGGGTAAGTCATCATCGGCCATGGATACCTTGTTGGTTCGCATTTTGCAGAAATATGGTTAGCGATCGAATGACAGCTAAAATGTTACGCTCAACTTGAGCAAAACATGTTTTGTGTATGTTGTTTTTTGGCGTAGACGTACGTCTTACTCTGGAGTATCGGTGATCATCGGCCTAGCGGTGCTGATCTGCATCAGTTACGATTTCTAATTTGCCGTTTAAATACTGTTGCAATGTTCGAAACCGCCCCCGTCCACATCTGAACGTAATAATTTCACAACCGAAGTTGAAGATTTGGGTGTTAAAAGTCAAAATGACATTTGTTAGCCAATGACTGACAGCGTGACCACCAGCAATAATCCTAAATAAACCTGGAACCTAATCAAAGCCAGAATTTCTGGGTTTTGCGTGACACCGTTTCTTAACCTGTGATTAAATCCGCTGCGATCAAATTAAAACAATTAAGCTCTTCTCGTTCGCATCTCGAGCGTGGCTCGTTAGCAGTTAACGAATCATTCGTTTAGCGGCTCGTAGGGTCACACCCATCGGGCTCTTCGGGGAACGTGTTATGCAGTCGATAAATTATGAAACACTCCCCTCGAATTAAATCTTTAACGTTAGGGACCCCGTGGCTAATTGCGCTTTTTTGTTTGTTTTTTTATTAGTAGTTTTACCATTTGTTGGAAGTACTGACAAATGATCGCAATCGGTCAACAAGTTGAATAATTCACGAGCTAGCAAAGAGCTCGCCCCGGGTCCGGAGCTTTTGTCGCCGTTAATGTTTAATTGGGCTGCCTCGTTAGCACCGCAATTTGTCTAACGGGGTCAGGGAGATTGCGCCAACACCCTGCACGTGCCTGCTGGACATACAATGTCTGATGTGCCGTGCTGTGCCTTTTTGGTGTCAGATCGCAATCTTTGTGACCGAGCTAAATAATGCACGTGGATCGTGCCGTGACCCAATGGGTCAGTTTCGGGCTGACCGTTAAGTATTTGGGGCAGAATTGCGACGAGATTGAGCCGCAGTTTGCTGGTAACTGTGTCAGTTGTAATTGCGATCCTAATCGTTGCCCTCGAAGATAACACCTTGCTAGTTTTCCATTGCAGGGTCCGATTTCATAAACAAATGAGTGTGTCTATAGTCGGATCAGCGAGAGATGAGAAATTCTGACAGCCAGTCAGAGGGATTCGGCTTATCGATAGGTTCGTCCAGGCTATTCCGAACTATAATAACTGGTAAAAGGAAAATGGCTGCCATAGCTATACTTGCCACGGTGAACGAAGTATGCATGAGCTCTGATCCGTGAACG
>JAQFYZ010000105.1:0-72598 GCA_034695085.1 Cylindroiulus punctatus
ACGAATCGCAAACAGGAAATGGCATCCTATTGGCTGAACGGCGGCCATTTTTGTCTTCTCTCGTTGATTTGACTATATCACTTTCATTTTCGCCACTTGTCCAAACAGTCGTGTAACGTTCATGTATTATGTCATCATAGTCAATGAGCAAATAAGTCGTCATTTCCTTCGGTTAATTAATCGAGTCTTTTTTAACAATCTCAAGTTTTTATCTCAAGCACTGTTACTACAACATTGCTTGAGATACAAACTTGAGATTGTTGCAACATTGCAAATTCAATTGTGATGGATTTCCTGCTTTAAAATTCAAGTAACTGTCAGCTTTACTGTATGGTGATAGAGGTTACACTGTCAAATGATTACGTTAGCATTAGGGGGTTGGGGGTCTGTATAGGATGACATAGGAGGGGTAAAAAAAAGCCAAAGATGTGATGACGTAATATGTGAATGTCCCCAGAGGTCACGCGCAAATTCGTCTAGTGGAATTTCATCAAATTTTCTTGACGACAGTATCAGTGCCAGCAGTTTTTATCAGTCGCCCGATATCAGTCAGCATGATAATCACCTGTTAGTGCCAGTTTGTTTACTGATTAAACCCCAAATAGCTGATCGCGTGTAATCAGCTCCCACCGTAGATTTACTACAAAACACTAAGCGATAGGATCGTAACAGTAGCTAGATCCAATGCAGTATTTTTCAATTTCTCTGATTATTTTTCGATCGGCAGATCCGCCGATTAAATCTTTGTTAATCGTGCCAGATCCTCCAAGGCAGGCCTTCCAAGGTCGCCTTTTACATTTTCGGTGAAAAATTGTCAACGATTTCAAGCCAGGGATTAGGTATAGGATGCGTTTGTTGATCCCTAGGCACGCCGGGCAGGAAATCTTTTCGAGAGATTTCCGTCGGCATTTTCGGGGTGCGCGAATTTGATCAAAGGAGTGAGGAAAACAAACAACAAACAGTGTGAAACAGAACATGATTAGGGTTGGCATAGGGGTGCAGGGCAAGGGGGGAGCAGGCACACGGGGTATCTAGCCTGTGGTACTCACGTCGTCCCACTTGATGAATTTAGCTCCGTCCTGCAAAGTTTGCGGAACCACGATGGGTTTCAGCTGCACAACGTGGACACCGGGCTTGGCTCCGGCCATCGTCGCACATTTGGGGGGCCAAGTTTAATCCACCGATCCGTCCGTCCTTCCACTCCCGAGATTGTCGAACGAATGCCTGTCTCCAGCGATGACGAATCGCGAATGAAGCGCCGCTGGCTGCCAGCGAAAAAATCGGCCGCGGTGAGGCGCTGGGTCAGAGCGCCGTACCTAAAAACAACTCTGCTCCACCCTGACCGATTGCGATGAGCTGTTGACGCCCATTCGGCGTTTGTTCTGAAATGAGCCAATAGCAGCGCTTGTGCGCCGCTTCACCTGGCAGCTTTCTGCTAATTCCAATGGCAATTGGATTTACTCATAGTTGAATCATAGGCTATGGATGAATGAACATGCTGTGTGTCCGGAGCTATGAAAGCAGAAAGCTTTCGCGGATTTTATGACCTAGGAAATGCGTTTGAGATACAGATACGCGCTGCTTTTACTAATGGTCACAGGAACAGCGATAATTTTGTTGAAGGGTATGGTGGAATTACTGGAATAAGATAAAATTTCAAGCCTCCATGGAGGTGGAGCCGGTGGTAAACAATGACTTTATTTACAGTGTATGAAAACCAGCAAGTTGAAAACGATATCGAGAACTATGAGCAGACTAAAGTATGTATAATCAATCGTTGTATTTGGCTCGGGTAGGGTTGACAAGAAGGGTACAAGTGGGCCACAAGACGTCGGTATCTTTCATTCGAACGAGTGAAGTAGTTTCAGTTGCATGAGTTACTTACGATACTTGCATGGTATTATTGTTGATGGCTATCGAGAGTAAATTAAAAAGCCGAGTATTTAGCCGATTCAGTTTACATTTCATCGAAAAGTTTGTTTGAAAAGTTGTTGAACATGTTTCCAATCTAAATGCAATGCAAGATGTTGAAAATGGTTGAGGTGAACTACGGCGCTTTTGCCAAATACTGTGGAAAGGCAAGGTGCCGCGAAAATTGTTTCGAAAAAGTTAACTGCAATATGAAGTTCACAATAATAAGTGCGCAAGATGTAACTGATAAACATGTTCTTTTTGAAATTTCTCAAAAATCCTATTTATAAAACTGATGAAATTCATGACATGGTTTTGCAAATTGCTAATGTAAGTGTCAACTAAAGAAAACTACAGGGTAGGACCTGCAGTGTGTGGTAACTTAAAAATTATCTATGCATTATGAATGGTGTTGCATCAGGATTATAGTATTTATTGTCATTTTCAAAAGTTTCCCTGGATATGGCAGAAAGCTTATCAGAAATGGAGGCTAAGTTTGGAGAAAAGCAACTTGCCGATTATCTACGTTATCACGCCAACATATGCGAGACCGACTCAGAAAGCTGAACTGACTCGCATGTCTCACACACTCATGCTCGTGCCTAAAGTACATTGGATCATAGTGGAGGATCATAGCGAGAAAAGCCTTATGGTCCAAGAACTGTTAATTCGGTCTGGATTAAGATTTACTCACTTAAACGAACCAACGCCATCGAAATACAAAAAGGAAGCAAACGACCCACAGTGGCGAAAACCAAGAGGCGTATTTCAACGAAATGCGGGCATAAAATGGTTGCGGGACCAACCGTTTCAGGGGACGCTCATCAGGGTTTTATATTTTGCAGACGATGACAATACATACGATTTGCAATTATTTGAAGAGGTAATACACATTTGGATTATGTACCGATTTGTAAAATTTAACCAATTTCACTGTTTGTTCTTGAAACTCAATTTTCAGATGCGGTATACTACCAAAGTTTCCGCTTGGCCAGTAGGCCTCGTTGGTGGGATAAAATGGGAAAGTCCAGTAGTTGAAAATGGTAAAATTACTGGATGGATGGTTGCCTGGGGATCGGAACGTCCATTTGCAATTGGTTAGTATATAATATTTCAATAGCAGTACTCGAGTTAAAAAAATTCAGTTAAGTTTAAAAAGTTTAAAAAAAACTTTATATAGCAATATCATAGTTTTATTTCTGGCTATTGTGTGATTTTTCTACTGTCTTTTGAACTTATAGCTTATAAAACTCATGTTTATTCAAGTTTTAAAATAGTTATGTATTTAGGATCCAACAAATTTTTAAATGACAATTTCATTAATGATGCAAAACTAGATGCAAAACTAACATCCCTCCACTGAGGTGGTTTTTAACGTTCAAACTCAAATTTCGTTAGTTTACTTACTGATTTAATTGCAGATATGGCAGGATTTGCAATAAATCTGCGGTTGCTTCTGGATAATCCTGATGCCCAATTTAGCCCAGATGTTGCCATGGGATACGTGGAATCCTCATTATTGCAAATGATTGCAAATATCCAGGATATTGAGCCTAAAGCGGAAAATTGTACAAAGGTATGGAACTATTACTAGAACAACCATTGGGAGTCAGGATGTAAAAGTGAAGAATTAAAATGTTATTTTCTTACAGGTTTATGTATGGCACACCAGAACAGAAAAAACAAAATTTCTACCAGATAAAAAGTTAAAACAATTTAAGCTAAAATACGCACATAGTACTAACTTGGAAATCTGATGATGCCATGAAGTAGGTTACGTTGAATAAATTATCTAACTGATGCTATATATAGCATGTGTTCCAGAGCTCAATGTCCAAAGAAAACAAAAATCATTCGCGATCATGACAAGGTATTTCAGCTGACAAATAATTAAACAAACTACTGAATATGGTTTTCATTTTTCGATTTAATCTGTATTGTCATATTCTGAATCAAATATATATATATTTAAGAATTATTCAGAGGCATTTTCAAGGCAGTTCAAATTCTCTCTCAGTTTCTTTCAAACAGTCTGCTGGTAATGGGCAAGAGTTGATGCAGAATATGTATTGAAAAGGCTAATACTAAAGAAGCAAATACATGCAGGAACGAAAATGAATGGAAGGACTGATCAGATTTAGTTATTCAAAGGCTAAATCCAATCCGAAATATCCTAATATAGGTGGTAGAGACGTGCAACTGGTTAAGCAATCGCCATGATTTTATGAAAAAAGAATTTCTCGCCAAAGGGGACATTTTCAAGTTTCATTAGAAAATTTGCTATTCATACTTTTTTTGCTTGTTGAATTATGAAATTTTATTGTTTAATAGATTACGTTTGAACCAAATAGTGTTTAAGCATAGAGTTAAAGATTGATATTACCACAATTGCACAGATGAGTATTTGTTGATAACAATAGATGTAATAGAAGAATTTGATATGACTGATGTAAAATATAACTTAAAAGTTCTAGTCAAGACTTTTGGCATTACCTGAATAACATGTTAATTATGTCTATGCCTACAATCTTTACATTCGCCCTTACATTCTCGCACTAGAAATAAAATATAAAATATGTTCAACAATAATAATAATAATGAGCAGGGTCAATCAACAGATAGGAAAATTTGTGGCTAAATGAGAGACATAGCTTTTTCCACTTTCCACACGATTTGCAGTGAGCATAGACTTACTGCTTATTGTTTGGGAGATGAACGAATATATTAGTTTCTGATATTGCACTACTACTTACTGTCTAGACAAAGAAAAAATAAAAGCCTATATTGGCTAAGACTAGGGTAATTCGGAATAAAAAAGGCAGCATTTAAGCAACATGGCACCAAGGCGCAAATTCTCTGTAAAGAAAACGTGACAACAAGATAGAAAACAAGCTTACAAAACAAAGAAGAAATTACAAACACGTAAATTTTATAATCTTTTTGCTATTTATAAATTTACGAGTAGAGCCAAATCTGTAGCAGAAATTTGAATTTAATCTTAGTAATAAGCTGCGTACTTATACTGGGAAATTTCGTTCGGTCTAGACTAGATGAATGATTAACAACAACACTTGTATACATAATTCAAGGGAGACCAAACTGGCTTAACACAAGTAAAATTGTGTATAAATAAAAACAGTAGAAAGAAAAAGAAGTAAAGTAATTGAAAATAAACCAGTTTTGTATTTCCCATGGAATACTGCTTACTCAAGGTGTAGAAAAGTTAACTTGAAGAAGCACAGCTAGGCCACAATATTAAAAGGGACAAAAAGAAACTGAACTGAGCATAGTAAGGCAGCCAAGGTACGATCGATACATTGACTCCCAGTAATAAATATTGTACACTGCAGTTGCCCGAATGTCCAATAATTTAAATAATCACAAATTAATTTAAAACGTACAAACACTATTTTAAAAAGCCCAAGTTTGATATGCCTCGTCTATTATTGAGAAGTGACGTTGATCCTTAAAATACAGTGGCAACATCAAATGTATACATAGGATCACACGTATATTTGCCATTTAAATAAACGCACATTAATGAAGACAGCTTAGAATGTTCTTCAATGTTAAACACTTTGACTGATACTCCTGTTCTAAGGAAGGACTTTGTTTTTATAATTTATATTTTTTGAAATAAAGCATGTTTCAAAAAAGGCGTACCTAAGAAATTGTGCAAATACATGTAGCAATCAAGGAAAATTATCCAAAGAAATATTTTTTAAAGTCTTGTTTGCAAAATATGGAATGCATAAGATCTACTTGGGGAAAGAAATTCCGCAAATAAATTTGTTGATGAATTAATATTTTCTTTAAATGCTTTATTTCAAAACATTAACTTGAGCAGAATGGATCTTTAAGTTGGGAACAGAATTCATGCGACTAAATTAATTAGAAATTTTTGATAATTGGGGTAACACATGTTTCTTAAAACTTGGGTATCTTTAGAAACTTATCATTGTAGTAATTTAATTTTCTATATGGCCATCTTATTATGTTGTGTTCTGATCACATGTCACAATGGAATGAAACTTCATGCAACTTAATTGACCCTTGTAAAGAACTAACATGGGGTCGAGCCTTTCTGCTTTAACCATACTTGAGCTTGTTACCAAAGGGGAAAACCAGCTGCTCATCTCATCACCATTAATGCATATATTTACCTATGACTAAGATGGCAATGTAGCATTTTGAGCTATGAATGCAGTGAGCGTCATCTGTGTGTATATGTGACTAAGGTGATGGTAAAAATTCATGACACCGGTGATCCCTTTCACATTAGTAACAAGCTCAAATCATTTCTTTGAAAAATCTGAAGTAGCGAGGTAACACCGAAAGCGCAAGCTCCACTAAAATGCAGCCAAACACCCTGAATTCCTGGTTCATACCTTGAAATTATTTGCTCTAACTATGGTATATCTGTACAATATTTTTCAAAGCATTTAACGTTTCCATAGAAATCTTATTTGGAAGCTATAAATAAATTATGGGTTCTTCCTTAACAGGTGTGCCCTTAATTACATTTAAGCTACATTTAGCTGAAGAGTTCATAAAAAATCATTTTGTTTCTCCCCCAATAAAATCAAACGAAGCATTCTTCTTTGGATGCCAAATTGTATTCCAGTTCTGCATTGTCATACATTTCAATGGCCTGTATATAATCGATAAAGATTATGGATGAGTATCATATCAATTTCAGTGGCACACAACTTAAAAACGATACTTGATCCTGAAGACTACATAAATTATTTTTTCCCATGAAACTTTTGTTTGGAAGGTTTAAACTAAGGTATCAACTTCCTATGCACGCTGCACAAATATAATGGCTTAACAAAAGTAATTTATGATAATTAAGACTTACATTTTCGACGTGTTTCACGAGATCCTGCATCTGTTTATCATGAACTTGCTTTAACTTTTCCCTCTCCTTAGTCTGCTTCATTGCGGCCGTTTTTCGCTCATCGATGAATTTTTTGGTGTTATTGCTATTCTTCTCTCTCAACCGTCTAGAAAAATGTCCAATTTATAAAATTATCTCTGGACAGCAATGATTATCAGCGACTTGTTAAGTCAAAATTTCACAGAACTCCATATTTCAGTTGGTAAAGAAAAAATGTCTGGCGAGCATTTCACTATAAAAAAGCTCCTGTAACTTCTGACAAACTATGTGCTAATTTTAAAATAAAAAACTAATTAAGCTTACCTATCTTTTTCTGCCTTATTCCTCAGAGTTTTGTCGCTGGCTACTTCTTTGGCCGTTTCCACTGAAGCTTTTGCCTGTCGAGTTTTCATTTCCTTATTTTCCCTGAAAAGTCGATGCTGCATAAATTAAACTTTTCCATGAAACTATTGTTTGGATGGTTTAAACTACTCATGAGTCCTATACCTGTCATGTTTGCACTCTAGCTGCTTCATCTGACCAATATGAGCTATTTCCATAAGCTTTTTCAGGATTTCACATTGTTGGTGCAAATGATTCTTCATTATGTCCCAATCCTCTTTCCGATGCTTTTCCAACATTTCAGACCACTGTTTCGTTTGGACAATGACGAGTTCTTTAACAGCTGGATCATTGACCAAATCATTTCTGTATAGGGATGAAAATTATATTTGTAAACAAAAAATCGCATAAATAGACGAGTTAAGAATATTAGCAAAAGCTCATTTTTCAAGTTGATAGTGCATGAGCGTGAGGGGGTGGATTCAATTTATTTTCCAACGTCTGGACTTACTTTTTGTTGCTTCTCACAATTTTATCGACTGCTGAACACTGTATCTTCTGCACTGCTAGCCTTTCCTTGTGATGCCTTTTCTTCATAGATTCTATCTCCTTAAGTTGTTTTTTCATTAACTTGGCAAAACCTTTCTCATTTTTTAAATTATCTGCCGTGATTATGTCGAATTTTACTTCATCTAGGAGCAAAGGGAAGAAAGAATTACAGTACATGACATCGATTCCCCATATTTTTGATCGGATTAGTTTACAAGTTGTACCTTTCTTTTCGTCTTCTTTCTTGTTCGAAGCTGTTTTATTGGAAGAATATCCAATGCCCATCAAATTATTGGTTGTGATGTCAGCTTCTTCGATTCCCATAGCCTTCATTTGAGCTGCTCTTTTCTCTTGAGCTGAGAGAAAGGCTTTTGGATCAGACAAGGCATCCATCAAATCTGAAAGCGATTGAGCAACTAATTAGTAAGTCCACGATTTAAAATAACGCAATGATTTCTCGAATTTGAAGAGCTGGAGATAAGGATGTATTGTAAAATTAATCCAATACAAGCTTATCACGCCAATCTTTTCTATTCATACCTCCTAAGCCATCAGGTACATATATCTTCAATTCAATATTTAAGAACAGCATCGGCAATGACAATGGAAAATTGCCTTCCGTCCTTAGAGAAATATGTCGATATCCAGCTTGCAGACCATCCAATGGCAATATTCTTTGACCTATTAGCTTTCCGTTATCTTCATAAACACCAATACGTATTACGGCTAAATCAGGCAATACAACCTGAAATAAATTGTATTAAAGTTAACCAATTAAAATGGAGAATTGTAATTTTTTTAAACGTCCGAAATTATACCAAATGGAAGATATATATATTTTTCTCAATTATCGTCCTTAGGGTATCAAACAATTATAACTACTTAAAATACGTGTGTCAGCATTTTGGATATCCAAAAATCATGAAATTTTAACACAGTATAAAAAGCAAATGAGTTTGGATTTGTGTTAATTGATCCCTTCAATTACGAAACAATTTAAACATTTGATTGAACGAAAGTATATGGCAAATACCTTCCGAAACACAAATTTCTCCTCGTTGTAATTGGGATTAAGACCATTTGAAGGGACCATTCTAGTTCGAAATTCTCGACGAATTGTGTCCGTCGGAAGCCCGTACATGTCGACCTCCACATAGGTCCCTATTTTCTTGTCGGAAAGAAACTGCCCCGATATAACTTGAACTGAGCACTGAGCTGCAATTACACCATCTACAGGAGATTCCGCAAAGGGGTCAAAGGTTTTGTCAGGTCGCCTCATGAAATCTGGCTTCAGAAGGTAGCTGAAATAAAACAGCACAGCAAACTTTCAGAAATATGGGAGTGGGACAAATGTTGGAAATTGTTGGAGAAAAATATGCTACTTATGTTCCATATTATTACTACTTTAAAAATGCATGTGGATTATTCCGGTTAATTAGTAGATTTAATATTTTTTTAATTTTAGTGAATCTCTTCAGTGAAAAATGTAGGCGGTTTCAGAACTAGCATTTTTAATTTTATTTCACATATAATGTACTGCATACCCGCAATTTGCATTGTATTCAAATTTGCCTTGATTTAACTGCATGGGAAGATCAGGAGTTTGGAAGTTCAATGAAACCATTTGACACCCTGCATTCCAGAAAATCTGTAAGGAAAATCAAAAGTATTAGAACTGAGATTGCTTTTTATGAAGGGTAAATTACAGAAAACTTGTGTTATAAAATAAATTCAAATTTCGTGTTTACTTGTGGCATATAATTGCTGGAGTCAGCTCTTGTTCCTCTGGGGTAGATTCTACTCATTTGCCTTTTATTGTAACTGAAGATCTAATTAAGGAAGTACTGTTGGCGATACTGAATAATGACGCAAACTACGCAAACTAGGAAAATCACCCCTAGGGGTGATTTTAAACGTGAATTCAAGTGTCTGTCAGTATAGTACCATGCATCTAATTGCTGTATTTAACGACTAAGCAGAAATAAAATATTAAACTTTGTTTTAAAATTCAAGTTACTAAATTTCTCTCAATAATAGTCCTAAGCATTTGACTTTTACTTAAAGGATACTTTACAAATTCAATAGCTTGGGACTTAAGGTATCCTAGGGCAGTATTTTCAGCAAATGATGACATGTTACAATGAAGATTCTTTTCTGAAACGTAATAATCATTAATATTGTAATAATATCAGAGGAAATCTAGCGACGAATAATATCTGAGGTAAAGATGCCAAGACTAAGTTTAAATACATATGTAAATGAAACTTTTCACTAACTCTCAGCTTCTTCGAACCCGCTGAATTTTACAGGCTGCGCATAATTCACCATGGATGACAAATAAGGATGCACAGTGGTTGTAGCCCCCGTATACTGATAATTGGCCATGGCCTTTTCTTCTTCGGTTTGAGGTTCAATCTGGATTTTAGCAACAAGTAAAAAAAAATGATTTTTTTCTTATTTTATAGCAACAAGAAAAAAAGTGAAAAACTCAATCTATAAGGGTACATGTGAAGCGTGCCTTTTTTTCGCCCGCAGAATCATCAGTCTGCTTGCATGACAAATCAATTCCGGCATCTTCTCTTTGATCAAGATCATCATCGTCCCTTAACTGCCCTTTCCTGAACAACTCCAATTCCTCTAAAATAAGAAAAGTCACAAACATTAAGGCCATGTAGTCGATCCTATGTTTTTGCAAAGGTTTTCTGGGGCCATTAATAAGTGGTAATTCTGCCCAATGTCCATTTTGGAGCAACATACACTACTTACGTTTTTCCAATTCTGGCACTAATCGTTTATTCTTAATGATTATTTTTCTTTTTAGTTGATTCGGCGACGGTAGGGGAACCCCTGGCTCAAGCTGGTGAATAAAAACAACACGTGGTTCCTATATTACATGCGGACAAAACAAAGAAGTGACACTGGCTTATCTAGGGATTAGTTTTCAAGCGCAATCTTATGATGCCAATTTTGTTAAGAGACACTTAACATTGATAACTAACAACAGAGAATATCAATCCGCCAGTTGCAATCATCATAAGATTAGCTTGAAATATGCATTAACCAAAATGTTTGTGCAAAGCAAGGGAAAAGAAGTGCAACACAAACAAACAAAATAAAACACATTAAAATATACAATTTCTCTTTGATTTTTCTTTTAGAAGTGCTCATTGTAGGTTAAAACAGAAATCCGTTAATCGCAATTGGTTTATACAAACAAGCAAACAAACAGTTATGAATTAGCAATCCAAATGAGTACAACAAAAAGCTTACTGGAGATTCTGCAAGTGGCTCCTTTAGCAATAAATCACCCAATATATCATCGCAGTATTTTGCAAGTTTGTATTGCTGTGCTTTACTAGAAACGGATTTAAAAAAAATTTATCTTATTATCTTCACACATTTTATGACATAAAACTCAATAATCGTACCAGCAGTGATTTTCAAACGATAATATTAATGGATATTCTGATGTCACGAAGGCGCAGTCCCTGATTGCATAAATAACTTCCTAAATATATAAACAAAATGTATTTTTAAAATTTTATTTCGACATGAACCAATAGTCTCTGCTCCAAATGCACAAATATGTTTAGTTCAACCCCACTTGTTTAGTAGCCAAGAATAGCATTTGTTCTAGATGTCACAATTTATCATTTCTTTTGCTTTTTGTATTTATCTGTAATTTCCTTTATTTAGCTGCCCTATGTAGAGGCAATCACTGTAAGCTTACGAGCCGCTAGGAGAAACTCACTTTCATATATTTTCCAAGGTGGTATATTTGCACAGTACAGTCTTATTTAGCATAAAATGATTAATATTTTTAGTACAATGAATTTACCTTAAATAAAATATCAGAACACATCGCTTTTCCATGGGTAATAATGGGTTCTTCATCTTCCCCTCTGCCATCCCAACAATCAAGCTCAACGCACCTATTCATAAAACAAGTGATAATGAATATTCAAGTTAATTAGTTTATCAACAACAACTATTTGAGATTATAAGCTTAAATTGACATAAGAGCATAGACAATCTATTTCTTTCAAAGAAAACTATTTCAGAAAATTCAAGAATTTTAATATTTATTTTTTCTAATTATCTGCAGAATTCTTGTACAAGGTATTACCTGCATCCTGCCAGTAGCACTTGTCTGTACATCTCAACCGACGATCTTCCACCAAATTGCCTCCCAACCAAGTATGTGTTGTGTGAGGAATTAATATAATAGTGGGCTAAGGGCTGGTCCATGTCCTGATAAATGTCTAGCTTGTCTAAAAACACTGGAGCATTTTCATCAGACATTAAATACCGGATGAGGCCATCTTTACTTAAATATCCTAGAGTAGAGGTGAAAGAAATGTGCATCAATTTAAAGAAATTGACGATTTATTTTCATAAAACAATTCACAATGGCATACCTTCATTCACTTTCTCTGGGTTTTGTTCGTACAAAGTAATAATTTGCTTGGCTCGTTTCTCATCATATAGCGGGTATAAAATCTCGTTTAATCTAGGATCACGTTGTTTCTATCCAAAAAAATAATTAAATAAAGGTATTAATAATGCACTCGTGAATACTAATGGGGCTTTTGTAAGACACAGCTAGTAATGCAAGAAATCCAGCATTGTTTTTTGCATGCTCGATTACATTTTCATAATGGCGCTGCCTGATAATGATGATTATTACTTACATGGTTAAGAAATTCGACAAATTGAGAGACGTTAATATGATCGGCTTTGCCCTGCGTTCTATGGCATCCAGAAAATCCAAAAGTGAACAAAACAATTGATGGAAATTATACAATTGAAAAAATGTGCAAAATCAGCTTTTAACCGGTGTGGTAATTAAAATAAGACACATCTTACATCGATCGAAATAAATCCTCAATGTCATTCCTGGGACAAATTTTATGATAAATCATATAGAACTTATCGAAGGTAAAATCTTCGGGCTCAATGACGTCATTCTGCATATTGAAAGAATTACATTAATTAACAGCAGAATTCGACAGATGCAATCTTTAAATTCATTGCAAAATTACTGTTTCACATTCAGTTTTGAATTTAAGTTCATGGGGTTGCCGTAACATTCACTCGAATCAATTTCAAATTTGATTAAATACACACACGCCTACATTTTCGACAGGCCTGAATTCATTATTCCGTAAAACGTATTAATAACAACAATTTTACTTTTTTGATATTTCAATTTAATGACAGGAATTCAAGAAAAATCGGTATGCATTTTGCATCAGCTAAGGTAGAGTTAGCACTCACTTACTTTGCCATTTGGAAACCCAACTTCCCCTAAAGTTTGATATACTAATTTTTCCGTCCTTCCAGAAGCACAAAATGTGTTTGCCAATCTGAAAATGAACCCCATAAATTGAAAACGAAAGTAGAATGCTATTCAAGAATGTCAATACACAACGTATTCGCATAAATAGTAAAAACTGCATAAATTATTCTTAAATATTATAAATTAGCACGTGTGAAATCATTTATATTCCAATCGCACATGTACTTGTCTAGAATGTATTACACCAATCCTAGCTGAAGAAATTAATCCTTTTCATGTTTACATTATTTTTGTATTATTAATGTCTAATCCAACTTAAACTAAACTAAAATGTAATTTCTTTATTTAGTTGCTCAACCACCAGGCAATCACTGCCAACCTACAGGCCGTTAGGTAAAGCTCGCATTCTCATAGTGTCTATGGCTGAGAAGGGTCTAATTTGTTATATAACCGCCAATATATGCGGGGTTTTTCTATTTGTTTATCGAGCAGAAACCACCATAAACAAAAGATAACTAAAGATACGGCATTCCAACCTTTTAACTGGGATTTTCCCTTGAGGATCCACCATGAAGCCAAGCCTCATCCAACTGTAAAATTGTAATGAATTTCCTCCATTAATACTGTTAACGTTTTCATGACTGAAAGACGTCAAAAAAATCGTTATCAGTACATTACACATCTCGACTTACTGCTTCTTCAGACAGGTCATCGGGCACACGTTGTTCGCTTTGGTGTTGTGGGTGATGAGTCTGAGACCGTTCTGCCATATCTGAAATGCAGGAGAAGAATGCATCAACATG
The DNA here is from genome assembly GCA_034695085.1 of Cylindroiulus punctatus. Lineage (NCBI taxonomy): Eukaryota > Metazoa > Arthropoda > Diplopoda > Julida > Julidae > Cylindroiulus > Cylindroiulus punctatus. The sequence goes on from JAQFYZ010000105.1 coordinate 13,784, forward strand.
GTTTTCGGGGAAGAAATACTCAGCCTGGTTGTAACTTACCTTAGCAGTTTCCGAATCGGCGCAGATCATGTGGGTGTAATTCACGTTGACCATGTCCGTGCCGCTGCAAATGGCCAGCGATCGTTCTTCTATGTTGCCACCTTTGTTCAATTCAGCAGCCAATTTGAGATCCTGTAAGATGCACATCATATATTTGTCGTTTACATTCGTTTTAATCGCATCATGGTGATTTCCATGATTTCCTTGGCAAGAACATGGAGCGGTTCAGATTTAGGTGATATCAAAGATGTTGTCAGTCCTTTTAATGACGAAGTTATTTTCCAGAAGAGTGCTAGTGAACTAGAGCAAGGATGCTAAAACTCGCACAATATATAACTGTATACTGGTCAGTTGAAAAGACCAATGGAATAATTAGGTTCAAGTACACATTTTTTTGTCCACCTCGTCTAAATTGTTCAGAATCATGTACGCTTCGTATTCACGTAAATCTTCGTTTGGTTAAATTAGTTTGTTCACATTTGAGTTTAACAACTAAAGGTATGTATATGCTTATTACTTTTAATGTTCTAAATAAAACAATCTCATGCATTCAATAATTGGACCCAGGTAGGGCATGCCATTTTCGATTCAAGCGATTCTGGCATTATCTTTGACACAAATACATGTACTTTAAATAAAAAATAGGAAATCTACTTTTTCCCAACTCTAACATCTATTCAAATTATTTTTTTTGAAAGCGAAGCACATTATGATCACCCTGCCTCGAAGCGAAATTCTGAAAATTGCTTATGATATGAGCGTCGTTGCCAGCTAAATGATAACAAAATAATTCCATGTATTCCAGTATATAGCTCACATGTACAAACGATTTTTTTGTGATATTTATGGCAAGACGTCTCTTTCTGGCACCAAATGATGACAAAATTCCACCGGGGAGAAATAAATAAAAAAGCGCTTTCGGCTTTGTTACCGAGAGCTAATAAAAACGTATTTGCCACAATAAAAAGTACCAGAATTCAGCTCCTGGTAGCCATGGCAACGTCTTGATTTACCTTGGGAATGCCTCCAACCCTGATATCGTTCACTTGGGATAACTCCAGTGCTTCGCCATCCTTGAGAAAAAGAAAGAGAGAAATAGAGTAAAGAAAACGTCTAAATTAAACGAAATGGGTCAGACATCGATCAGAGCTAATCCTGAAAAAGGTAAACACTTTTAAGCGTAAACTCAGTGTTGAGGTGAAAACTGTCGAGCGGCCACGTTATTTATTTTACAGGATGAGTATCGGCGACGACAGGATAACGTCCCTGTTTCATCGACTGTGAAACAAACTCAACCAGATGACGAAATCGAACCTGAAAACGAAACTTAGCAGCTCATAAAACACAGGAAAAGAGCAGCTACAGTGCTTTTCCACGCGAAAATAACAAGGGCATTAATAATGACAGCGACTAGACGAAAACAATAAAGTGCACAGCATGTTTGTATCAAACGAACATGTCTTTTGACACTGGTTCAAACAGCAAAATGCATGTCAATTATCTTTGATGGACTGGATTATAAATAATCGGTTCCATGTATACGGTATAAGCGTGACACAATACACCACAGCTGGAGCTGTGATTTTGACTTGCACTGCGGCAAATCAAAGCATGTTATCGATACTCAATTGTAGTTCGGAACATGATATTTTTTAAATGATTAAGCCATCTGCCATGGGACGAAATCAATATACCACAACATACGTTTTTTTGCATGGTGGGCATAGGCTTTCGATCAGCCTTAACAAGTTTATTACTAAGTGCAAATAATTCCGGACTGTTGTAGTGGAATTCCGAGAGTAATACTGATTACATTGTGAGCGCACAATACTGAGGGCTTGATGTTCCATTCTGATTACTGAGTTCATGTTAAATTCCATGACTTTTCAATGACCCTCCATGAATTCAAAAAGAACAAATGCCATTTATAATATGGGGACGTTCAAGTATTAAATCATCGCAAAATCATGATTTTTTCATTAAAATGTGGATGGTATTCAGATCACATTACACATCTTATGAAATATTTATTTCCATATAAAGGAAAAGGTTAGTGATGATTGGGTTCAACCCAACTCTGAAACACAACCCATTACAAAAATTAGAATACACTATCTACTGTCAGTATTTGTTAAAACTGACGGTTTTATTGACCATGTATTTTAGGGCACACTTCGTGGATGGGCAAACCATGCTAACAAATTGCTCTGCAGTGCAGGCTGCCTCTAAGGGGCAAAGATAACAACTTCTCCCAATTGGGGCCATCTGCTCGCTTAATTTATTTCAGCGTAAAGCATTAAAAAATGTTCTACATCAACGCTTCCTGCAACACATTACCATAATTCGGCTCGATCAATATTTAATCCGTATTTTTGGGGTAGTAATTCGCCGGCTCCATGTAGAAATCTCGCCATACATGTACATAAAATGCCGTCGTATAAGGAGGACCTTTAAAAGCACTTTGTGGCAGCCTGGGATCGGCCCCCATTTCAAAACTTGATGACTCATCTTTTTATGAAGCGATCCCATTCACGTTTGATCAATCTACTTTTTGCGCCGAGTGATGAACATTATTCGCCCATGTTCATAGTCGCGCCTATTGATTTTACGGAAGCCGGTATGGTGCGCAGCCAGGGTTAGCAAAAAAAGATAATGCCATCAACACATAAACACGCACTCATTCCCATCACGCATGGTCCTGGTGAAAACGACCTGCTAGAAAAATTGCACCCGTGCCAAACAGCCAGCCCATCCGAGCAGCTAATGCATTAAAAAAACGTGTTAGGCTTAATCCCATTATACAAATTAAATGAGATCTGACCGACATATCATCTACGCCACGCTGCTACTTCATTCCGCTAATATCAGAGGCGAGCCAAAAACGATTCAATTTTTCGCCATAAAGCTGGATTTCATGGCGAAGATAACATCGAAGGAAAGAATGGTTTTCGGTTAGCCAAGAATTATACAAACTGAAGCCAAGAAAAGCCCATAGTGATGGCCATCATGCTGTAGAAAAGCATACGCAGGTTATCGAGGAAATATAAAACGCACATTATGTTTTTTCACGTTAGTTATGCTTACTAACCGTTACTGCAGTTAGCAACAAAATTATCTTTTCGATCATACAATTATTTTTAACGAAGAAACATGTTAGTAGAAATAATGAGCCATGCAACGAGAGCATACACGCAGTTTCAAAATGATATGCATGTACATGTAGTTGCATTATATATTTTTTTTTAAAATAACTTGACATTATTTTCAAAGGGTTTACACATTTGCTGTGAACCCATGAGTTTTTCAACCTTTTTCCAAAATTTGGTCCTTGTAATGCTAACAGTTTTTTAAACTAGTTTTTATAATGAAGGTTAACAAAACTATACATATGTGTTTACATTTACAGGAAGGCATAATGTACAGTCTATCTCAATTTTAGTAGGCGAAGTATTATTAAATCAAGTTCAATATGGCCAATCACGTTTCTTTTCCATATCATCGAACAAGTTTGCAAATACGTCACCAACTTCACGAATTGCTTCAGCTGGAAAAGCCTTTGTTCATCTTTTCGAGAGCCGAACGTGTGTGACATCGATCCAAATGTATAATCCAAGACTGATTTCAGCATTTCCTTATATCGTTTACATTTTCCAATTAAACTGAATAGCTGAAAATCTGCCAAGAACCAAATTCCTAACGAAAACAAGGCAAATCTAAGAGCGATAACGCCGGAATCTCTAGGAGAGGATAAAGCAGGTTTTGTTTACGTTATGCAAAATGGAGACATAAGCCAGCCCAGCAGTCTGAGCTCCTTAAATGCATCGCCAATATTGCAATCTTGTGGTTAAAAGTGCACGCACATCACTAACGGAAGAAAAGCATTTGGAAAACGTCCAAATTCTTACAATTTCGTTCGGGGTTTACAGCCCACATCCAATTTCTTTTTTTTCTTCTTCATTTTATTTCTCGTCCTGTATCATCGAGATTCCCACTCAGATACTGCATTACTTTTTGCCCCGCTTTCACTGAAGCATCATCCTTCATTATTTCGTGAAAACAATCATTAAGAAACTGGGCGATGGACCAAAACGCCGGAAAACTGCATGCAACATCCTCAAACAACTGAGTAACAAACGCCTTTGAAAAGCATTGTACGATAGAAACGACAATGGTAACCGAAGGAGTTTTGGTAAAAAAAAGAAGATTAGGAGCAGAAAATTAAACCAATGACCGAGACAAATTACAGAATGGCATGACATTTACAACTCATTTGGAACATGTGCAAAACAAGCACTGAGATTTCGAGAGAAACTATATCCTCAAAGGTGATCAATTATTTGGGTTTGCAAATGATAATATTTGAAAGTGCAACAATGTTAAAGCCCCTAATAGGCAAATTCAGAATGTAATGTAAATGCAAAATTAAATGGAATAAATTCACGCAACAAACATCTTTCTGCATATTGTTGAAGTAATTTTCACAGTTTAAAAAATCAGAAACGCTTTTCAGAAGTGTGAATTTGAGGATTATAATTTCAACGTGCAGCCAGTGATTATATTTGTGTGGGGGTATTCCGGGCAAAACAATATTCAAAAGTGTATCTCAATAATGCTGCTTTCTCCATACTCAATGCAAAACATACCGGGTATACATCAAACAAACGTTATTACAAGGAGTGATGCTAAGGTTGCAATATTTTGTTGACCTCATAAACATACATAACGTTTGGCATCTATGTATATCCATTTGTTAATAAACAAGACAATTTGCAGAAAAAATGAACACAATAAATGTGGGTCTGTGAACCACCAAGTACGTTTATCAACGTGCTAAATTTCGCTCATGTAGTCGATAAATATAGATCTAGTTATTACTTACCCGTCCTTCACTTTTCCAATAAATGAAGAAGCCATATTCGTCCACCTTAAATAAGCAGTTAGGCTCATGGTCAACTTGATCTCTTTCCTGAAAAAAAGAATTGAATATGTCGATTACCCTCACATATTGCAACAGAAATCGATATACATGTACATTGACAATACGATTCCACATATAAAAAAGGCTAAATTATCGATAACCGAGCTTTTATGAACCTTTTTTGTTTAGGTACTTTACAGTACATGATACAATTGGCTTTGCTTATCAAAATCATTGTCTTTCCATGCATGTAATTCTGCTACTACTGTAATATGAAGACGTTTTAGTATAATGTCATCATCTTAAAGGGATGGGTTTTGGCTAAATGATGATTGGAGTTAGGCAAATGAATACCTATTAGATCCTGCTCCAAGTGTGCACATCGTATTTATATTTTAACCTATAATATCTAGTATGCAAGAATGACAGCTGTCCACGCACCTTTTTGTTATTTTTTTTGTACCTAAATAAATTATATTTCTAGGTTAGTTTATCTGCTCATTCGGCAGGCAATCACTACCAGCCAACGAGCCGTTAGGAAAAGCCCACTGTCTGAGTCTGTCTCATTTTCTCCACGGTGCAAAAGGGTCTGATTAGTAGTATGTTGACATTTTGATAGTGTTTTCTCAATTCCTAAGCATGACGTGGGACAATCTGGCATTACGTGTACATGAGAACCACCCCCTACTTTAATATTAACTTCTTTTTTATCAGTTTGAAACCTTGCCTCTTTATTAGCAACGTGCTTTCCCCGGCACGCCCAAAATCGCCTGAAATTTGGTACTCAATTTCCTCGATAATTTGAGTCAGGCTGATTAAATCAACGCTAAAATTCCATTCATTATTTAAATTTCATGTCATATAGGAGGTGCAGAATTTTGACATGCCTCCCTCTCTCCCCCAGCCCCTGTACATCGTCAATTCACTGAGTATTAATTGCATAAATGCGACAACAATGGGTAGAACCATTCGGCGAGAAAAATCGATATTGACAGCCTACAGTTTCGTGTTTGTCATAACGTGTAATTTTACAGCATTTTGAAAAGCCCATTTTTGGCGCTGAGTGATGTGCTTGGGCATTAAAGCGAATGATTTCCTATTAGGAGGCGAGACATGGCCTTAAATGATGGCGTGATGCAGCCCCAGAGTCATTATGCGCGGGTGGACACGGACTTCTGAAAAGTACTTATGAAATGTCCAACCTAATGGATGACTGAAATATCAGGGCATTGAGCGTGCAGCTACGACACACCATGGGACTAAATGAAAAGCATTCAGCTGAAAGAAGAAAAAAGTTCCTTCGTAAATTCGCCCTCTTAATTACAGACATTACGAGTCTGGGAAAATTGCAAATTTCGGTACTTTTCGCATTAAATGCAGGAGGAAGTCAGGAAGTGACGTTGTTTGTACTGCACTTGTCGAAACTAATTTCCGGACGCAGATGCTAAAGATGTTGGACTCATGAGCAGCATAGATACTTGGTACAGAAATAGAAATTTGCGGAAATTCAACTTATGAAGTTGTAATGCAGCAATTTCTGAGTTTTTAAGAAGTGGCATGACCGATATTTGTCATTAAACAACTTATTATGGGGATTCATAAATTAGCTTCTGTTATGAAAATTCAAATATTTTTTTTTGAAAACATATCAATGTTACCACAGAAATGAGATTTTCAACTTCGCTCACTTTTCCAGTTTTAAAAACAAATTTCCCTGGCTATTCGACGCGATGCATTCTGACACATGGTCTACATTAAGCTGTTAATTGGCTTACACAACGAGTAACCTTGTTAGAAACGCTAAAAACGTACAGAAAGTGGCGTTTTGATAAATTTAAAGGGTATTCTTTTTAGGATTTACGTCGCGTATGGCCAACATGGTTTAACTGCACTTTAACGCGTTCATAAAACAGCTTCGCCGAGATATTTACACATTTTCGATGGTCATGCCAGCCAAAACTGCCGTTTACCACACTCCTATCTATAAAGTATTAACCAGATGTTCGCCTCTAACCTTGAAACACATTCGAACCAGATGATCAAGTGCAAGTGCATCGTTTCGTAAATTTAAGTGCGATCTTTCTTATTTTAGTGGCATTCAAACCATATACTTACACTTGTATATACAATCAGCACCGTCAAACATTTAATTCCAATTTTGAAATTTAAAACCTGCGCAGCAATTCATCGTGGCTACATAGTCCTCTTTGAAATTTATGCATGTTATGTTCATAATGTCTAACCCTCCTTGCAGAAATTAATTTAAAAACTGGTAAGAGTTACATGTACCACATTATGGAAATAGGTAGAATTCGTATAATTATAAATCAGACTTCTATCTTCAACCAAAATTTGTTCCTTTCAACTAAATTTTTTATGATTTTTTAAATAATTTTCGAAGGCTCATGGATGCTGTATTGAGTTTTCATTTGTTAGACAGCGTCCTGGGCTCCTGCTTTGAGGTTAGGAATTCGTTTACTCAAGCTACAGTGCGGATGAGCATTAACGTGCATTTTAAAGATAGAAATAATCAATAGCAGCAGACGTCAGAACGGTCAGCACCGGACGGAAGTGGAGGAAATGACCATAAGTTCATCTGGGTCAAGGCGGCGAGCAATCAAACACTATAGCAAGTAATAAAACTCAGTGCAAGTTAGTTGCTTCCTCTACAACAAACAAATGCTATTCTGATAAGATTTCAGTATCTCGCAATCAGTAGCAATACAAATCCGTCGCCAGCTACAAATAAAATACCAGAGGTCGAAAATGATAATATCGTTCTCGACGAAAAGTCAAAGTTGGATGCCAATTTGTATAGTGTAAATGTCGAATGCATAAAAATGACGTCAGTTTATGATTGGCAATTTTAGGCAGCGTCCTTGGATGGAGTTTTTTTCTTCCTGAACCAATATAGATTTACGAACCTGTTAATTACCGATCAGATGCTCCCACTCGATTTCAAAAAAATGATCAGCTAGCACAAGCACAATGTCTGACTTACTGCGCCGCCTTTTAATCTCAGGCAGTTGCACAAACGTTTCCGAAACATGAGAAAACTTTACGACAGATGTACAGTGTGATCCAGAATCAATTTATGCACTAAATTTAAATGCATAAGTTAACTAAAGAAAACCACCAGTTGCAAGAAATTAACATGCACTACCAGTATGAAATGGAATTAAGAAGTTTCATAATTGCAACATGACTTCACCAGATACCCGAAAACAATCTGAGAATAAATAAAATAAGCTTAAATAAGATATTTTGGTACTTGTCCATTAACGGAACTACATATTATGTTAGGGTAGGTTAGGTTAGGTTATGTTAGGTAAGGTTAGGTAAGGTTAGGGTAGGTATAAACGCTCAAAAAACCTAACCAAACCTAACCTAACCTAACCTAACCTAACCTACCCTAACATAACAGGTAGTTCCGTTAATGGACAAGTACCGATATTTTAAACAATAACTAATCCGAAATTGACATACAATGTACAGTCGTAGGCTGATAAATGCAATATGCAATATGTTATACATGTAACATAAGATAGCTTGTGGCCATACTCCACTAATATGATAAGGTCAAGTAACATCGTGGTATATAAAACTGTTGCTTCTCATTTTCAAACATGTTGTATAACTTCGCTATATATTACGTTTAGTTAGTGTGGACGCGTCTTAACACTTCAACCAGTGGCAGTACACGACTCGTCTAATGAAAATTCAGGGGGCGCCATTAAATGCGACATGAAATTTCACTTTGCGACGTGCATTTGGGCGGCAAATAACAGCCAGAGCCACATGGATGAAATGTGAAAACTTTCCAGCCAGTGATCCTGCAAACACCGTGAAAACTGTCTTGTAAATTGGCAGCCCATATGATGGCACGTAATCAGGTTGGGTTGATCGAACCAGAAACAGAGTTGAATTAGGTGCCCTGGGGGAGTAAGTGCCGCATTTCACTAAGCCTGTTACAGGGGATTAAAAGCGCTACATGGCTTTCCCTAACGAGGTGCACGTCCGAGTGTGAATTATTGATGTCGTTTTTGCGAATTACCCGTTTCCGCCATACCAACATGTCTTGGCTTAAGCAAAAGCGAGAGAAAAACGAGCTCGTTCTTAATCTAAGGTGACGCTCTTCACGAGACGTGCCATAAATTATTATGATCCAGGGCTGCTCCAGTCCATTTTTATTTCTCCAAGGATGGTAGTTACAGTATGTACCACAGGGTTGCCTGGCAACGGACGCACCGGTCCATACGGTGGTGGTTAAGGCATGTCCCCACTCGACTTGGCACATCTGAAAAATGGGGTGTCTTAATGGAGACGCCAGAGACAGGTCTTAAGGTCTTAAAGTCGGAAGTGGAGAAGGATCACAGGTAGCAACCCACAGATACCAGGCTCGATAAGTCACAGGACCCCTATACGACGTCTTCGATTAAATTAAACTCAGTTGTCAGCATCCCACAATTACTATAAACACCACGTGGGATGTAATCCATTAGGATGGAACATCGTATTGTATTTGTTGGTTATTACAACTCCCATAGGATCCCACAAGAATTACACTGTAAACCATAAAATTACAAATGCAGTTTTTGTGGGTCACAAATGTACATTTGCACCCCATTATAGGACTTGGGTACCTTTTCATTAAGAAATGACCCACAGCCATGTCTGCTAATGACTTTCATCTTGCCACGTTCCAAGATAATTGTGTTTTTGCCAAAATAAGTAAAAATAAGAAAAGAAAAAATAAATGCAAAATGTACCTTGGATGTACATTTGCCATGGTCATATGTACATGTACCTGAAAGTGTACCCTAAGGTACATTATGAATGGGTACAAATGTGGACTCACATGCACCCCTAGGAAAACGTGTCAAGGGTACGTTCAATCAACATATGTACCCATAGGGTGTGTATATACATGTAGTTTCAAAACTTTTGTTCCCTTAAGGTTCAACATTTTTACTTTTTCCGTTTAGAGCGTAGTGGAACTAACAAATGGGTATGCAACAACAACATGTTCAGGATTCCCACCGAAATTCAAACTTCAATTCCCTGACAACGTTTCATAATTTCCCTGACATTGTATTCAAAATAGGGCCATGCATTTTTTGAAAACGTCAAGTCTCAGGCATTCCTTGCCTGTCCAGAAAGTATGAACCCCGATGTTAAAAAACAACAATCAGCAATAGTGGAGCCATTCACTCCTATTGTGGGAACCATTAGTGATACTTCTGGAACGTCCTAGATCTCATCTTATGGTCCAGATTCTAAAAACAGTTTTGATAATGTAATGAATGAGGCAAAGCCTATAATCATCCTGTTCATTCAGGTCCAGTAGCTGGTCATGAAATCAACGTTCACAAAGCAAGAATTGCACAGGTCATGCTATTATCATCGAGTTCTTATGTTCAATTTCGTTCCCCATTGAAGTTTATTTTTAGTTAATATAAAGCTTTCGAGGCCCTGGCTGTAGCAAGCACCACCTTAGAAATGAGCAGGAAGTCAGCCAGAGAAATAAGCCCCGGCCAATATAAACAGCATCAGTTGCCGAAGCAACGGTCGTTATGGTGATTGGCTTACTTCTTCAGTTTGAAAATGATGGAAGACCTAGTTGCTTAGAAATGCAACACCCACGCAACTTAAAAAAAATAGTTCTCTTCAGATGCACCAAAGTTAGCTGGCAAATACAAAAGAGGATAAACTGCATCGTCTGCAAGATGCCAAATTGTTGCAAAAGGCAAAACATCTAAAAATAGGTTACCATAGGTGTTCAAATCTGACACTTGACAGACAAATGACAAAAGATGCACAACTTCACAATAATCCAGCTGGTGAACAGGTGAACCATGTAGGCCTGTATCTTCGCAGAAATGTGATTGTTGAATTTTCCAGTTAAAAAATTCAAATTTCTTGTCGAAAAAGCTCTACTGACAAACGGTTAATGAGCAGTGACATGCGGGTTTCAAAGGCAAGCAAATTGGTATAACAGGAATCGTACTATTTGATGAATCGATCGCTATCCGATAAGATTAAGTCATAAAAGCAGAGCTTTTCCAGTCTGGGAAGCAATAATTCGCAGGCCATTAAAGCTGCACGGGCCTGTGCATTTTCATGGCTATGGATAGGAGATGCTAATACATAAGTTACACAAACTAATAAAATAGCTGGATGAGCAATAAATTATGTCTTATAAATCCCGTTCAAGGGCCCTAGCTAATAGAAGCGTTGCTGGAGATGATTTTTAATAGTAATTTTATCCCAATGCGGCATTGTTATGTCATCAACTCTGCTGTCGCAGTCCTCAAGTACTGTGAATTGTTTTCAGGCAGTAGTTAACTTCAACGATATAATAGCAACACCAGTGCGGATATACACGTACTACAGATCATCACGAAACTGTGTGCATACATGTATAAATTTTATACTTTATACATGCATGCACAAAGTGCATTTAATGCATGTAAATCCATGGTGCAGAAAATACTCATATTTCAACCCTCATTATTTAGTATCCAAAATCACAACAGTTCTATAATCGCCTCAAAGAGAAAAAGAAAAAATGGCGTTAGTTCAACCAATGGGATGTCATTTCCTGTTTTCGATTCGTTCATCCAACTTTTGAGATACTATACTTCTGTAGAGTATCATCAACGGTTTATTTCTAAGAAATGTTGTGCTGGTTCATATACAGTATATGCAAACTGCATAATACAGTGAAAAGTACATGTTCCAGGAACTAGATAATAGCACCGAATCTTATTAAAGCCATTCTTATTAAAGTGCATTCATGAATTTTTCATGATTTACAGGTAAATGAAATTATCCACTTTCCAAGAATTACACTTCTGAGCTGCTGATGTTTTGCATGCATTCATATTCTATGTTGTCCCTTGCATGTAATCATCAGACAAAAAACTGGAATTTATATCATGTCCAATAACAAAATATTGAAATAGTAGCAATGCAAATTTTTTTGATCTAGCTAAGCATGGATGAAAATAAAATAGAATGCTTTCAAAAACTATATACATACATGTTATTATGAAGAAGTAATGTTTAAGATCCTAAAAACAGGTATTTTCTTAAATTACATGTATGTACCTGCGACAGTTAATACTTGGAATAGTTTGCCATTCATGTCCATTCATTAGCGCCAATCAAGCCAAAACATATAATTAGCTGAGACAATTAATAATAAAAACCATGCCATCCATTACCGACAATTCAAAACAAATAATGCTAAAGACGCGATTGCTTACATATATGTCACATATCTTAGAAATTAATAGAACTCTAGATCGTAAAATTACCGCGCTCATTAGCAAAATAGTAAGTACAATTGAAGGAACGTAACCGGAAATGATGCCGTATGTAAATGTCGTCATTAAAACGTTTTTTTATCCAGCAAATGTACAGTAGCTTGGAGCTAATAATGATCCAAAGAGCCACTCATTAAATTAAATGTCGCTGACAAATAAGATTCAGCGAATGGTACATGTGCCCGTACACTCATGGACCATTTCTTTTTTACTCTAATTGGATCGGACTTAATTACATCCAACTTCTGGGAATCTAAGCGCATTTTCTCGAGTGAAATTTAGTGTGGAAATCAATTTCATCCTAAACTTAGCCTTCGAGCAGTGACGACACAAATAATAGGCATCTGTTTATTAAATTACACTAGATCACTCAGGAAATGTTCAACTCTGCAGAGATTTTAAGGAAAGTCCTCTAATTTAAAGAAAACATTAAAAAATTGGAGTCCTCAGAAAGCCATTATTGTCGCAACAATATAACTTGATGGTTGAATGACTTGGCTACAATACGATTACACATTTTACATTGGAGTTAACATTATCTGCAAACATTTTAACTTATGTATACGCGAAATTAACACATGTGACAATTTCACCGTTCTAATTGTTCATCGTTTGTATAAATCTAATCGATTTTATTTTCGAACAATTAAAAAATTAATTCTACACTCATTGTATACTAATTTAAAACAAGAAGTAAAGAAATGAAGGTAATGTCGAGTTTAACGAAAAATCGCTGTCGAGTCACTGGGACATAAAAACATGCGTTTTTCGCTGCCAGATAAGCTTTTATACAGAGCGAAATCATCGACCAACACATTTATAATTAATTTACTAAAATCGATGCATACTTCGCAGGTTGCTAATGCGTGCCACGAGCAACAATCATGTATATCCCATCAGGTACTAGACCGTAGTTGGCAATGTTGGCAATGCTGTTATATGCCGATTATGCCTCCATTAGCCATCCACGCATTTTCACTAGTGTGCACAAGTGGTGGCTTTTAATTCGTCGTTATCAAATGGATTTTTAATAGCTAAAAAGTGCACGCAAAGCACACAGGTACACTCGAAAACGCACCAGGATAATCCACTGTAGTTTATTGACACAGACTAGTGTTTTAATATATAATATACGTCATATTTATCCACGATTGGACGCTGGTACGTTACCAAGCAACGTTAAATGATTAAACTTATGAACCATGTTCAAAAAGATCAAACATCTGTAGAAAAAATGTACCCATATTGTCACGCACTGCGCTTTCCTTGTCAACAAATAATGAAGGCACGTGTAGAAAGCTTAATGATTTTATGGACCAGTGTACTCACAATAAACTGTTGGTTTTCAAACAGAAAGGATCATAAGTTACATAGGGGAATGATGAAATGCGTCCCAATTTGTTCTAATGCCATGCTTTCTCGTAGGAGTAACACGTATAATGTGAATACGATTATGCGCTCAAGTAGAGGGTTATTGACATATTACAAAAAATTAAATAAGGTTTCGTAACAGGATTAATATTCATGTACGGCACCAGAAAACGTTTAAGCATTTCTCAAGAAGCTTTCATGAAAATTAGCTCTCAAAGGAGATTAATGAATGAAACGGCCTCGTTTCAAATTTGAATTTACAAATGAACTTTTCTTGAAAGTCTTGAAATTACACACAAGAAAACACAAGAAAAGTCATTCCCTAAATGCACAAATTAATTTTCAAAACCTGCCAAAGTTACAATTACCAAATTTGAGAAAAAGTTTTTAGAAAAAGTACAATAGGTTTTTTGTTATGCAGTTGGGTAACTGGGAGTGTCAGCATGCTTTGCTCAAAAAATAGCATCTACACTGCCTGTGAACCAAATGTATGAAATAAAAAACTTTCGTTTTTCCATGTTTAAATAAAAAAAAATTTGGGCTTGTAACTAACAATTTTTTAAATTAATATTTCTGATGGTGGCAGGATTTTAAGATAACCCTACACGCAGATGCTTAATGTAGAAGTTAAATAGGGATTTTATATTGCAATAAGTAGGGCTTTCAGCAAAATAATACCATTTAAAGCTGGCTGTTTCAGAAAGTTAACGTGGCGCAGAAAGACAAAGTAGGGAACCACAGAACATGTCTTCTCTGTTCGTTATCGTCCTAAAAAAAACCATGCCCCCGTAACAAACCGGTATATTCAATGCTAAGTAACAGCCTGAGGTGTCATATGATGGCAACAGCACAAATGCCAGCACTGGCTTTCGTTACAGAATCGTATCCTGAAATTGCGTAATAAGCTCGTGTTATCTCGCTAAATGTCGACCTACCTTGGCAAAAAAGCCATAGAAAGCTACCGAGATTAATCTCCAAGTGTACTCAAGTTCCAGGAATATATACAGGGTGTCCTGCTGAATCCTGAATCAAATGCTCCCTGACTTTGGCAATTTTTTCCAGGCACCTCTTGTAAAACTTCCCAAGCAATTTAAAACACACTTTGTTGCCTATCCAAAGGATTTTTAAACCAAAGCCTAACCGTTTTTAAATCCATGGCACCCTCAATCCATATTCATCATGCATGGAGTGTATGGGGGACGTTCAAACATTTTGCCATGATATTTTCAAGATTTTCGGCCTCCCATATCAGCGTTCGTCATCATTTCCGTCATTTAAAGAAATGGGTTTCAATACACGTGGACGGGTATCCTTTGACATTTCCGTTTCAATAGGCGACCTCGGAGTATTCACAACTCATGGCAATACAATAAACATCAAACACATGGCCCATATGTTCGCATTGTGGCACGCACGGGCATATCTTATTTATAGAAAAGCATATAAATGAACTGTTTATTGAAAGTACTTGAGAGCCCAACAAAAACGTTGGAAATTTTTGGAAAGTTTTCCTCATTTCGTTTACTGTGCTGGATCCGATCGTTTGACAACCCCTGCCAGTGATGGCAGGTTGAAAAGCAGACACGTTGTGCTTATGTATTGATGGTGCAATAGACTGGCGTGTATATATTTCAAAGTCAACCTTAGTCAATGGTAAAAATGTGGGATAAAAACGACATTGAAAAGAAAACCGTCAGGATGCAACGTCTGGCCGCCATATGTTGGCGAACAGGTGAAAATTTAGCACAGGTACTAATTCTCGCCACTATTAGTACAGTAACACGTTACAATTAACAGCATTTTCTGTCGGAAAAACAAACAATTCAGAAAAGGTAATTAGACTAATTAGGTAGGGAGAGATTGCCATGGAAATATACAACAACGATACTGAATGCTGTTGAAAACAACATATTTTCGACGATATAGCCCGGCCCTCATTACATAAATATAAAAATCTAATTTACAACCAACGTTTTTCACGAAATGAAACCCTGCAGGTCGAGTTTCACCTTTTAAAATTAACTTTTGTAACGATTGAGGAATTTAGTCATCACCCTGTACATCGCAATTGCATCTTGATCGATTTTTACAGAAAACAAATTCTCGTTTTTCACCTAGAATGTCTCCCATACCTTCGACACAGAATTCTCTTTTCGGTTTTTATTGCTTCGCTTTGAAAGAAATTTATTTTTTTCAACCTATGCCAAAGACCCGTTACATATCAGAGCCAGAATTTTAGTAATCTAAAACATCCCATGAGAATGCGATAAAAATAGTCTTGGATTGCCATTACATTTTCTCGGAAAATCGTTTCCAGAAAAATTAAGATATCCGATGCTCTATCACGCTCCAACAAGCAAAATTTATTCACAAGCACAATTAACTGATTTATAGCTCGATACCAACGAGCAATTGCTCTCTAAAGGATCTAGCAACACTTATTTCTGGATTTAACGATGTACGAACCAGCAAACGCTTGACCGTATACTAACGAGCAACCCACAGGAATTTTTATTCTCCTTCCGGTCAATTTATTGCTGCAAATGGATGATTGCTCTGGCCAAAAGCATGGTTCAGCGATTGAACCAGTTAGCAACACGTATATGTGAATAATAAGATAAAATTTGTGGAAATTTACGATACACTGGATACATGTATGTACGACTGCTTCACGCTGATCACTACTGACCGCAACAACATGCACTAAATTTATAATAAAGAGTTCAAGATATTTCAGGCGATGTACATGTACTATGGAAAGCATATGAGTTTACACGTTGGAGGCCAAACAAATCATTAGAAATGGTCTATTAAAGTTAACGAAGTGAGGTGCAGCCAATGTTTATCCTAGTTTAAATTAAGCCTAAAAATAAGCAGCTTAGCGATTGTATCCATTTATGCATTTCTTTCGAGACTTTATTGATGATTCAGCAATTTTCTTTAGATCTACTTTTCTAAAAGATGGTATTTCTCATCAGATATATTGATCGAAATTGAATTAGGCTTACAGAGAATGAAGTTAACACTTCTGATAGATCAAATTCTCGCCTTTCCATGGCATGCAGAAATTGCATTCCCGTATTTGATAACTTTTGAAGAAAGCTTATCAATTCACCTTACGTTTTGTATTTTTGGTGCCTATAAAAAGCGCATTATGATTCATGGAACGAGGGATTTAAAAGGAAATTGGGCCAATAAATCATGTAAAACTGCGAGGAAACAAATCGATAGTCGAGAATATATGTCACGAATTCGTATGTGATGCAAATGGGAACTTTTTATGCTAACAAAAATTGGTTGCAAAAATCCATTTATTAAAGGTGATAATGATGCATAGATGCTTTATGGCATTTATGGCACTGTAGGCCCAGTCTTGGGAATAACCCTATCAATTATAACATTCACTGTATTGATAACAATATTTAAGGGTTCGGATATACAAAGAGAATGGACGAGCAAATGTCCGCGAATAACCCGACCTACACAGATAGCATTTTCATTGCTACATAAACATTAAAAATCAATAAAAAATAGGCTTACAAACTGTAGCAAAAAGCGATTCGGTCCAAAACAGCCTGCAATGGATCCATATTACATTTTTTCTACGAATTTCATTTCAGGGGACGTTTTCCATGCAGTACAGTTCGTACATAAATATTCGAAAAAATTTCGCGACAAACATTTACCTTTAATATTTTTTGGATATTGGATAAACGAAAATATGAATTTCTTATTCGGATGTTGCAAATATTTGTAATGAAAATCCTTATCATTTATGCAGTCATGCTGCTTGCACTGGGAAATCAATGTGCACACGTTTGCTGTTGCTAAGTAACGTATTCAGGCTGCCTAGGTACAGTACACTTTAAATATCTGATAGAGCATAGAAATTAAAGGAGTTTTATGGAAAAGAAAACCAAAATAAATTATATGCAGTCTAATAAATAAATATAGAAGATATGTAAAATGATAACAATCCTCCTCGAGGGGATTGCTTCTCGTTCGTTGCAGATCCTTTTTTTTAAATGCTAAAACACAGTTTAGGAGAATACAGGTACATCAACATTCACGGGGACTATTTCTGAAATAAAATTCCGTTTTATAGATTTTCATGATTAGAATTCATTATTGGATTGTTGGAATGGTTGATCAGGTTAATCATTTTTGTGCCATTGTTTCGGAATCATAATGGCCCCAACATAAATTAAAATTCATTGAGTTTTTCAGGTTTCCAAGTGGAAATTCTTGGTTTTTCAGCTGAGAGGTTGGTAGGCTATTCACCATGGAACGAGTACACCCAATTCCCATATTCGTAATGATTTTAGTTTTGGCAAGGTTTACTATCGTTAGTGAAGTACTTCACGTAATGTCACTACTGACGAATAACACGAAAAATACAGTATATTCCACCACTATTTCTTCCATGTGTAGGTTGAGTATTTCCGCAATTTTAAGGTCTTAACAAGTACGAGAATGAGTTTTTTCACCACGTAGGTCGATACCACGTATGTCTGCTCGATATAGAAACTCATTCGATACTAATTTGAATGCATTTCTTTGGCACACGTGAAGCACACCAATCTTCTTCAAGAGGCTTAAACCTAATCACAAATTTGTAAGGAAAAATGTAGGGCACGTCCAATCGGAGCAAACTAGCGCTTTCCATAAAAATTGACGCCTGGCATTCAAAAGAAAAATATTTTGAAAACAAACATTAAATTTTATAAGATTTAGCCCAAACTTACTTTTTCTACGTGACGATCTAGGCCATAAGTACGCGAGTTATATATAAATGATGGCACAGATGCACTTCTCTGGATTTCACAGAGTCGAATCGCTCAAAAAATAGAGTACGGTAATGTCAACGAAAATGGGACCGAAACGACGAAAATATTTGCCAGCAGCTGCAGCAATACGTTTCAACGACATGCAAATATAAACAAATGCTCACAATGTGAAACGGAAGTGCCTCGATGCTCGGAGTCCAAATAAATTCGAAAGATTTTCATCAGAAAATGCAGTGCGCAGAACCAATTTCGTTGACACTACTGCATGGTCAATGCATACCGATTTCAATTCCTATGCAATATTAACCTGCTTCTACACCCATGACATAAGTGGATGTTCAATTATATAACTCATCATCTTAAGGGGTGAGGGAAGGGATTGACCAAATGATGATGTCATATCATTGCTGTTTCTTAGAACATTGGGATAAAATTTGAATTTGTTTGGTTAATATAATGTCACTAAGGATGGGGATTCAAAATTATAAGGAATGCTGTCTGAAAATATGACGACAATATTTCAACTTCCCCCTCATGTCTAAATGGGCTATAAATAAAAAATTAAAGGTCTTACGTTGTACCAATTAAGATGCCAATGCATGTAAAACAATTCTGGTCAAGAGTAACCTTTTCCTAATTTTTGTACATTCAATACCCCTTTGAGAATGAATAGGAGTTTCTTCGATAATTTTAATCAGTACCATAATCTCCAAATATCAAAATGCATGCAGCCATATTCCAATTAGAATATAATATTTGATTATTCTGGGTATCATCATTATGGACCCTAATCAATTTAAACCTCAAATCCCAACTGCAGAGAAATATGATGTCTTGAAGTTCTCAGATTTGGCCATATTTAAACATAAGTACGTCAGTTTGAAAGCACGAGAGCTTCTCATTCGCTTTTATTTCCAAGCAATACATTATGCAATCAAAATTCTGGCGAAAACCTAGGAGATAAATCTTTTTCCCTTTTTCATGAATAATGTACGAACGTGTTTGTTTGTGTATCTCACTTATGCAAGCATTTTGCAACAGCAGTGAAGAACAACTACTGACTCTGTACTTGCAGCCATGCATGTGTAGTGCACACAATGCACCGAATATAAACTTATATATGCCTACACGGTGATGTACAATGTATATGTCCGGGTTTCTCGATTATGTTCAATATGGCAACAGTTAGGTGAAGTCTGCCATCACAGTTGAATAGGAAATGACGTGAGAATTCAAAAAAAAAACATCGTGTTGTATGTGCGAAACTAAAACTGTAACCGTTAATGATAAGACGAAAAGTCGTCCAATTAGAAAGTTGTAGGAAGTCTTAAAATTAGTGTAATGTGTGCATCTGCTTCATTTAATTATTGCTCGTAAAGTTTCAGTTTACATGTTGTCTTCAATTGAGGATGCATTCAACCATTTGTGCATGGATGCATGGCAGGAAAGCTCACTGCGCTTTAGCTTTGCATCCTTTCACACAAGCAAAACATCAGTGTCATTTTGTATTTGACGAGAAAACGTTACCCCAATAATTGCACGAATTTCGTGCAATGCGGGTTTGTACACATGGTTAAAATCAGCATGCTGATTGAGAATTAAATGTCGCAAATGCAAATACACGTATTGCACTAATTATTTGACGACGCTCTACAACTTTCTAATTGAACTTTTCCATAAAACAATGTCAGGGGATTTATTGCGGCGGATTTTCCATACCTAAAGAAAACCTAAAACTCGCATTAATTGTCCACTCTATTCTGTCTTTCCCTCCAAAATCCAAATTGCATTTGTCTTGAATCAAGGAAAATCATCTGTGCTTAATGAAAACACGCAGTACGTAGCTGGATATCTGGGCCCACATGCAATAACGAATTAAAGCTGTTAGCTAGAAAAATGAGATGGAAACCGACCATTGTATCTCTTAGTCTAAAGGCATTTTCTCCCGACAAATTGAGTCTTCTCAGCATCTTGATCTAAATGAAATGCTGAAGTCAAATGAGAACCGAACATGTAGGCAGCTTGTCAGAGAAAAGGCTGATTTTAAGCCAGCTTAATAAAATCCAGTATACGTAAAGGACTTGCATCACACAGTTCAACGTAACATTAACCCTTTGGGGGAGGTCTTTCACAGAGTAGGAAGATTAAGGCGCGCAGCAAGATTGTTTTAATTACTGCAGAAAACTCAACAGCATAGAATGTCGGTCTTGGTCCTTTTCGAAAGACTACATGTACTGCCTACACACAGTGGCACACAATAGGTTGGAGATGCATCCATTAAATGCAATGCCAGGAAGCATAATGGGCATAACTCGAGTCAACCTGAATTAAAATTCAAGGGCATGCACATGCATTTAGGGCGAAACAAGGGCGACATATTTATTCACTGACATTTTGGAAAGCTAATTCTACGCACCACTCAGCTATCAACGCACAGTAGCACTCATTAATTTGCAAGCGAGCAAATACGGCACTTTGCAACGAAATGCATACAATTCCATATTCTATAATTATTAATTAACATACTATAGATCTTTAGCGTATATACATGTAGGAAGCATACAAGCATCTATTTTCATTACGTTTCGAAAAGTGCTCGAGTGAAATGTTATACATCTCGTTAACAATATTTTAAATATAGTTTCCTACATCCATCAAAGTGTACTTTTTGAATACATGTATGGCCATTGTCATGTTCACTACAAAAGTATTCCAGTATAGGACAAAAAGGAAAATTTCGTTTAGGAAAACACCTTAATAATAGAGATTTACACTATAAAGGAAATACCATTTTTTAAACGTTTGACATTCCAAAATTTGTTTAGGTATGTACTTCGATCTTTCTCTAAAGTATGTTATAACGATACAAACTATACGTAAAAACGTTGCTGTTGGACTGAATGAACTTACAAAAGAGAAATATTACTTTATAAGCATACTGTGTTATTCAATTTGAATAGTATGCACTTTAGTACACGTTCTTTTATGTAAATGCATCTGGTTCCAATTTATTTTGACATCAATGCATTTCTAAATTTGAGACAATCTAATTTTCATTTCCATGGAAATTAGGTAAGTCAAACATCCATATAAGATTGGACCTAATCGGTATACAGAAGATGCAGATAAGAATATACTGTTTAAAAATTAGATAACAGCTGCATCCAGGATAAATAATTATTAAAACTGATTTCAAAAGTTCCACTTGGTAGGTTCATGTAAATGAGCGGACATGCTCCACGAAGCAATATTATTCGGTCAAAACAACGAGTTAGTCACAAGTGATGGACTTTAACAAACAGCACTACTGCATTTGTCGGCAAGTAGTTCGATTAAAATCACATCTAACATGCGAGCAAAATTTCACGAACAGAATGAGAAATTCGTGACGTCCCCTGACTTTTTTCCATGATCCCCTGACTTTACGAGTTTTTACAGGCCGTGGGGACCCTATAAGAGACTGTTGAGCTACATCGAGCCAATGCCAACAAGTAGTTCAAAGACGAAACCTGATCAACTTTCCTCAATTGATTTCTGTATTTTCGACAAAACGGTTAGGATTCTGAACGATCATTATTTTCGAGGATAGTGAAATCAGAGGAACAAAATAAAAATAAAAAAAAATAAACAAAAACAGAAATTGTTTTCCGCTTACCTCCTCCCATCTGGTAACCACACAGCCCTGTAGCAGCGGTTCTGGAACGGTCACTCGCCAATTAAATTCGTATTGTTTAGTCATTATTTCGTCGCTGCATTACGTGTCCGAGCACATTGTTATTTCTTCGTGGGCGAACGTTGGCAGATGGGTTATCAAGTGGTCTCAGTTCAGTCGACCATTACTGCCAGCCAGGTGGTGCGCTTTTCCAAACTCAAACATTTTCGATCGTTCGCTGCCTCCGACTAATCAGACGAAAATGATCAGGACGAGACATCGGTCGTCGTTGGTTCGTCGATCAAATCCCGATATTTTACCGTCGTTAGTCGAGGGCTTCATGTAGTCTTATTGATTTCAGCCGCATCGCACAACACGGTTTCCTTCTGAGACGGGTCTGCAGTAGGCCATCGATTCTGCACACCAAAAAAGAGAACAAAAGAAATTCCTCAGCAAATAATTAATGTAAAGTCACTAGGGCAAAATGCATTGATTAGTGCACCTCTCAGCGGTGAAAGTACAGCGACTTGCCAGATAGCTAGCAAGTTAACGACTACATAAATCCGTGCACAATTGATCTTTAAATGCGGAAATGTATAGCGAAGATAGCGACAATTGCCCACACCCTCAGGAAATGCAATAGTAGTTACGTACAGATTATGCATTACAGGATGATCATAAGCGTCCTACCCTCATTACAAAATATTACCAAAATAGAACCAAATATTAGAAATAAAAGGTTGACGAATGACTTAAAGCACAGATCTTGCATGTCCATTGTGTTCTTTGCCACCTTGTCTTGAAGTTGCACAATCATTTTTAGATATTTATGTTAAATTCCATTGCAATAATGACATTAGTACAATATGTGTGCACAACGAATCTGTAACAATAGGTGGATATGCGTCTACTAGAAATTGAAAATACTATTTATTACCTTCCTTCCCAATTTGTTTGCAAGATCAGTATTTGTTCACAACGTAGCTACGATCCAATTGCACGTGATTTAACCAAAAAAATGGACACACAATAACTTTGCTTTAATCCAACGACATATTCTTCCGAATGCTTTCTTAAAAGTCAAAATCAGGCAAGAAAATTAAATAAACTATGTCGTTCTCATCAAATATCGCATAAAGTACCATCCTGCAACGATCCTTATAAAGGGTTCCCCCAGAAATGCAATTTTCAACTTCCCTGACTTTTCCAGATTTTCCAGGTCTGAGGGAACCCTGTTATTCAGTTTCTTAGTAAAAAAAATCCAATACCAGCAACTGAATCAAGGGGCGGAAACTGAATTCAAGCAAAGCAAAGTTTTTTTGTGCCTCGTCTGGATAAAAGACCAACATTTTCCAGATATCCTTTCTCTTTGAAATCCATTCATCAATACAGATGCGAACAACAACATCCAGCCTTGGCAAATGGAAATAGTGCCGAAATATTTTATAAATAAATCAATTTCATAAACCCGAAATCATATAAACAAAGTTCTTCCCGAAGAACGGAAGAGATGTAGGCCAAAGAATAGATTATACTTTTCTTTTATCGTAATCATGAAAGGTATTACATTTACTCGGAAAGATGTGGGTGGGTGCATGAAATGCTTGCAAAAACATCTGTCGAACTAAACGAAGACGTTAGACTATTTATTTTTGGTTGTCCCGCACAAATGTACAATAAAACAAATTTCACGGTGTTTTCTTTGTGTAAGTTTCAAAGACCGACAATATTTTCAAAAATGCTAGAATTCATACAGGGTGATTCAGAAAGGTGTCACCCTAAAGTTGCTCAAAACTGCAAATAGGCAAAAGTTTATTGAAAAAATGTAAACACAGCATAGCAAGCCATGAACGACTTATACAGGGGTGACACCAGACTTCACCTTGATCCGTTCCACTAGGGCCTTTCAAACTGTTATCTGGTAACCTACCAAAGTTAGAGAAATGGTTTAAATTTGAAAGTCGGTTCATTTAGTAGTAGCTGGGAAGCGTTTCTACGAATCAATTTCCGCTTTCTGGTACTCTGGTTCGGGGGAGGGCACCATTAAGAGTCACCCTGTATAATGTCAGAATGCATTTCGAGAAAAAGTGGTCGAAGAAAGACATTTGGATGATTTTACAATGAGAAAATCCTTAATATAAGTGATCAAAGGTTCCAAGGTTAGTTATCAAAAAGGTCATATACTGTATGGCTTTTTCTTCAACAAAACCTCCTTGATACATAATGTTAGTCAGAACGTGCTGTTTACTGACCATATTTTCGAATGCATGTAAATAACTAGCGCTGAAAAAATAAAAAACTTCCATTTCTAGCTGAGCTATAGCTATCCTGGTATCAATGTTGTATAGAGTATATACAATTGTGCTTACAAATAACAGTAAAAGCTGAAGCTAAATCCATGCATGGCATTTGTCTTTGCCCCGTATTAAGTAGGGTATATTCGGAGCTTAAATTTACCTGGAATAAATATTTGCCAGAAGATGCTCCCTGGCGATAACAACGGGAAAGTTGCCATCTATAACACAACCCGGATATGGAAAAGGTCTCAACGCAACAATGATTATTTGTTTCAACATTTATGACCAGCTTAAAGCATGGCTTTTGATGCATTACACTTTTCGCGTTTAAATGCGAGATTCATTTTTACTACGATGGAAGCGCGAAACAGCTGCTTTCAAGCGAATTGATGGCCAAATTAATAGAAAGACCCTAATAAATAACTTACTACTTCCGTTATGGATACCAATTACACAAACATAGATTATATCCATGCAACGTTATCAGAGAATGAGCGAAATCTAAGGTCAAACAACAGTAGAACAAGAAATCTAGTTTTTGGATACAAATTGGAAAAGAAAAATAAAGCGTGTAACACGAAATATTTTTAGGAAAACTGATGAAAACTAGCGCCACATGTGTGAATTTGTATATTTTCAATGATTTATTATGTTTTGCTGTTTATAATTTGTTGAATTGTGCAATTAAACTACATCCCTTCATTTCTCTTAATCTGCTGTTAGTATAGGTTCCACCATGATACAAGGTTGTGCTTTTTTCTTCCCAATTATTTCTTTATAATAAATTTACTTTAAAAATTGAAAATAGATACTTATATCTGATATATATTCAATAAAGTTTTTTTCCACAATTTAATATCATCGCTAAGGTACATTGTATATAGGTTTATGATTCAGATATTCCTTGGTGGATTTGTTGAACTGACGTCAACTAATACCGCTAGAAACATCCGTGTCTAAACTAATTATACACCAGAATGAATCAGGCCTTCCAAACTGGATTACTGCTGAAGCCAGTCTGATTAAAGCTAATTATTTTAATGCGAAGCTATACATGTAGCTGCGTAGAGTCGCTTCAAATTAAGAGAACCTCCAATCAAGATTTTCTATAAATTAAGAACCAAAGACACCTGCCAAGACAACCCTTTCTGTTTTAGAGATTTCAAAATATACAACGCGTTCCTAAGGGCGTAACAAGACCCATGTAATCCGTCATGGATATACAGCAACAAAAACAGTTTTTGATTTCCAATACACAAAGGGCCAAGGAAGCTATAACTCTACGCCAGAGAACACGCAGTGTAGTATACTAGGCAACTGAAAAAATGGGAGATGTCATTTTTGCATAAAGAATTAGGATGAAATTACACGTAAAAGCTTTTAGTAATTGAGCTTCGATCGACCCATACTCTGATTTTTCTAATATTTTTTATCTAAAGCCGAGTGATATCGGCAGTTCATTCTCAAAAAGTATGATAAAGACGAAGCTTCGAGATGAACTGAAGCTAGTGGTCGCATTTACGAGCTGCAAAAGAGAGTAAAGGACTCAAAAGGAGGCGTCCTCGTTGATACGAACGTATATTTTTAAAGGCCAAATCCTAATATTAACACAAATCGTTAGTTTTTCTTCCTCTTGCAAAAAATATGAATACTTGGGTACAGTTTCCACGTCTGGGAAACCCTGATGACTTTTTCGAATTTTTCCATGAGTAAGAAAACTAAACACGTCATTGTTACATGTACTCTAAATCGCTTAGCCACATCTTTCACATCCAAACGATATTTTTAGGGAAGTGGTTAAAAATTCAACCATGGTAAAACGCATTTTAAAAACTCGAATATTAGAGAGTTAACATGTGTATGTTACTTGAATAAATTTGGCGATTTATCCACTGCAATTGGCATTAACCAGGCTAATGAAAACATGCAAAGGGACTTGTCAAAATTGACCCAGCTTTGCTAATCTGAAATATAAATTGGGGAAATCCATTATCACTGATTTTGGCATCCGTACAGAATAGCATCCTGAAGAATTGATCGGTCCAACAGTACTTATTGACTGCCTAACGAATAGTTTAAAATTGATAAATCTTCCACATATTAAACAAATTCCATGACTTTTTCCATGCTTACCATAAATTCAGTGAGCTTCCAGATTTTTACAGGTCGAGGAAACCCTGTTTTAAATGCACTGAAACTGGTTTGTTTTTGAATCTTACAGAAAATACAGTCTATTTAGCTTACTGTCAAAAATGCTAGTTACCATACTTGTCGCTCAAAAAAGAGGTTAACGCTAACACCAGTGTCATGGATATCAGATAATGGATTGAGCTAGCTGCTAACACACTTGCTCTCAAACCACACACACCAATGTGAATGGCAGAAATGAGACTAGGGTAGTTTCGCCAGTGCTGAACATCTGTCGTAAATTTGTGGCAGCTGGGCCACCGATTCATATTTATCGATATTTTCTGTTCATCCAGTCGCTGAAAGACAGGCCTATTTAAATTGTGTTTCAGGTGTTATATATGCTAAAAGTTGAGTTGATAAGAATCGCCCTGCAACATATTTGCATAAATAAGATGTACCAAAACGTCAAAAGATACCGTTGCATCATTCGAAGTACAGGGTATTCCCGTTTATAAAACGGATCTAATGGTCTTCTACTCCAATACAACGTGTCTTAATCAGGAAATACAATTAAACATGCATCCCAATGTGCGCCTCGATCTTCGGTTCATCAAATATTGATTTTGAGCAAACATGATAAGCATATGATGACGCCAAGGAAGGAATTATCGCCAAGAGGTCCATAAAAGCTAGCTACAAGCGCTGTTGCGCCATGAACTTTCTAGAAAGATAGCTTATCTCTTATATGAACACCCACTTATTAATAAGCCACACCGGTCTCACCTGCAAGAAAGTATCATTGAAAGGGAAGGAAGTCTGAAATACTGTATGACCAATTGATGCTCACAGAACACACCATTTTTTCACAATGGATGCTTAAATGTTTTACCAGGAACATTCAATAATGTCATCATTTTTTAGAAGAAGTTTATCATTAGACCGAGGTAAAGGACCAAATACATACGACCTTAGATGGAACACTACAGTTAATATCATCTAAGGAAAAATGTTAACGATTGTTTTGTTTATTAAACATTAACAAAATTATTTTCTGCGTACTCATGCTGCCTAAGCCATGTCAAAAGTGAATCTCATTTTTCCACTAACATGGTTAGTCATTCACCATAACGGTTACATCCTGGGTGGTTTTCCGACAATTTATTGTTGGTTTTCAGAACACTAGGCATACAGTCACTGCTAGCTTCCTCGCAAAATCCTACTGGCTGATTTCGATCAATGATTTCAAATAATCAGTACCTCAAAATATGGTATAACTCGCGCTCCTAGAGGTTGAATTTAACTATGAACTGCGAACAACCTCGGGTGATTCACTTTTAAATTCAATTTTCTTTACAAATTGCGCTTAAAACTGATCGTTGATTTTGGCGTCATGATAAATTGAACCAGGAAACATCGAGCTGTTTTGCATTGGTTCCAGTGGTTATAGCGCCACTGCTGACACTTCAAGTGAACCAAATTTCTGAAATAAACGCAATAACTTACTACCAAATTTGATGCTTGTACCTCGGTATTCTCAACAAAAATAATTTGTGTGATGAGGGCATGACTTCACAGTCAGCCTGTATGCACTTGCAACTGCATGTATCAAATCTAGAGCGTCGTAAGCAGCTCAGCTACATCAGCGCTTTTATTTTTAAAAGTTTATCGGTCAACCAGAAGCACCGAAGTTTTTTCATGCCAACATCAGCGAGTTTTCTCGTGTTAATCGACATTAAATCACCTTTTCAGCTAAAAGACCCTGGTAAAAAACTTCGTTCTTCACTGACACCAGTGGGCGTTGGTGTTCAAAATCTTCCCATCCTGCC
Source organism: Cylindroiulus punctatus (assembly GCA_034695085.1). Lineage (NCBI taxonomy): Eukaryota > Metazoa > Arthropoda > Diplopoda > Julida > Julidae > Cylindroiulus > Cylindroiulus punctatus. The sequence goes on from JAQFYZ010000105.1 coordinate 42,132, forward strand.
ATGCCATGCCATCAATGGCAACACCTTGGCTGTCATTGACACTTGGTAATCGGGACATAACCATAAATTAAAGGACATTCCACGCTATATTGATATCACTCCCACGCCTGGTAGCATTGATCATTCCTAACGGTTTCTGCCTACCAAAGGCTAGGCGTATTTGTTTATTTACAGAAATTCTATTTCTGCCAGACCATTCTAAGGAAGATATTTTCGTTCAACAAAAGCCGGCCAAACAATCGGGTTTGCCATTTTTTTCCCGAGCTAAGGGATAAGCCAGCCAGGACGGCGACCCAAATGCAGCAGAAATATTATTTACCAATGCAAGCTTTTTACATAAGGGGAAAAAGCGGCGAGCAAGAGCTAGTAGAATCCATGCAGCGCATTATGATTTGGTGCAATGTGCTCTCACTGTCTACGCCATTGCTACCGAATTAGCACTGGAAATGCACTTTCCGCCAACGTTCTCCTCGGTGAGGATTACTCACCGTTAAGCCTCGTCAGTGTGAGCCGAATAAGGATGACGGAATGGACCGGGTGCTTGGAGAAGCTGCTAATCCGAGATCCACGCTCACCCCGCACTCAATGGAGCAGAAATGAGAGGATCGCCATGGGACACGCACGCCTCCCATTAGACGGCTCGACGCAGGGTGGCACCCGCGGCCTCATTGGCTGTCCATTTGGCGTTGCTAGGCAACAGCTGATTCTATTTCTAAGCCGAAGGTTATCCACATTCTACAGGGTGCGCGAGATTCGATGCACGAGCTCCGGACCAGATTCGAATTTGGCGACCTCTGGTGAAATAAAAAATAAAAACGTGGTGAAAAAGGACGTTTAATTAGCGTGTCATCGTCTTGAGGGGGGATGGAGGTAGCGAAATCTCGTATTTAAGATTTATTTTCGTATTGAAGATTTGTATCAAAAAGTGCTGCAATCATTTTTACCTGGCCATTTTTACGATTACCTCAGATGACAATATCACAATGTAATGTCCCTATAAGTCCATCGTTACCCTGTATTGATCCTAAAACATAAGAATTAAATGTTTTCGTGACCTTCGCCCCCTTTAGCATTATGCCAGGGAAATTAAAAATTAGTTGATGCTGGAGCACGTTGCGGTATGCAAAATGAGTTTGGGCGCCAAATGCAACCCAATATTGTAGAGGACCTTGTCCAACCAAGGATGAGGTGGTCCTCTAGTGTAGAAAGAATGCAATACAGTAATAAGTTGTCTATTAAAAAGTTATCAATAATTAATACAAACAACTTAACGTATCCTGGATAATAAATATAAAAACTGTCATAGTTTGAAAGATTAATTCTAACGAACAAGAATGCATAGACTATATAAAGGCTAGAGATTTGGCATAAATCTAGCATTGTCATGCCAATATTATTAGCTCGTTGAGCCAGGCTTTTTAATTGACTTGGACAAAGATTCACTTGCACTATACCGGTACTCAGTTCAACGCTTGCTTTACACCATAATCATAAAATTTTAAATTGAAATGTTTTACAATCCAGTAAAAATATGCATAGAGGAAATACTGTATATGAATGCATACCATGCAATTTCATAGTCATATTGGAATTATTCCCCTGAAAACCAAACAAACTCAGCAGCCTGTAAATTAGACTAACAGTTAACTTTAGTACATGTACTGTTATTGATTAAAAGCCTACGTGTATATCCAGTGTGTGCTATTCCACAAGTGGAAAAATGGAAAATGAAAGCATAGTCCTCGCAATACTGCACTCATCCTCGCATTGTTAGTTTAACAATTTATGGTGGCAAGAGCAATTAGCATTTAACACGAGCCATCTAATTACTGTTATCTTATTTATAGCTGCAAAATAATCGCTAGGTAAGTGCGTCATAGCATCAAGCCTATGGTTCAGAACGTCACCGTGTGTTGGCAGCACTCTATGGATAGGAAAATGTCATAACTCAATAATGTTCAGTATTGATTTTGTTTGCATTTTCGTTTCTCATAGGACATTAAACGAAACGAAAACAATGGCTTGATTCGTTCAATTTAATTCAGAGTAGTACAATGACAGTTATAGATTAGCATCTATTTATATCACATCACATGCACTAATATGTTAAATGGTTTATGCCTCATTTGATGACCTTGCGTTGAATTATTAAATGTCATATTCGTTTATTAATGAACGCGTGCTGCAATTTGTGTATATAACACAATAATTCTTACATGTAGTTACTTGGAACTCATATATTTATAATTGTTTAAATACTGACAGTGCTATTTTCGGTGAAATTTAATCACAGATCAAGAAGCAACGTCTTGACTGAGTTTTAAAAAACTTGTAGTTTTTGTTTTTTACGTGTCGAAAGTTATTTTTAGCATATAAATGTTACTACACATTAACTACATGTACATATTTGATGCATATTACATGTACTTAACACAGTACAGTCAGTGCTTTTGGGAAGGCTCTAGAGACGGCAACGCCATCTAGATATTATTTCCTGGACTAACCAATATAATTTACTAGTGCAGGGTGGGACAAATATACTACAGACATTCTGAAGAATTCTTTAAATCATCAAATCTAAGTAAAATTTAATTTTCACTTCCCTTTGATGGGGTCATATGCTGATATGCACCGGTGAAACGAAATTTCCTTTTATGTATTCATGCTTTATTTTAATCTTTTAATAACATCTTTTGCGTTTGTTTATGCAACTGTTAAAATGCAGAAAATCGTTAATTAATTTTATATACAAATTTTATAATGAGCATAACAAACAGCAATAATAAGATACGTGTATTTGCATACTGAGTTAGTCGTTCGAGGCTTTTGTTTGATATATATAGCAATGCTTTTTTTCAAATAATCATGCCGCACTTAGGACAGTTGAGCAAATAGACGATGTTTTAATTACTTTTTGCATAAGTTTATATCTCTGTACTCGTATTAATTACAACGTAATTTGTTTTAATATCGTTTTACAAAGAACTATTTATAGCATCTAAGAATAATCGATGCGCTGCCCTTGTTAACATTTCCTGCACGTTGCAACATTGAAAACCTTAGAACTAATAACGACAAATGTTATTACATTTCTCGTTTACGTACATGTAAATGAAAAATATTTAAAGCAATCTTTGAACGGAAAGCGAAACACAGACAAAATGTGCATTTGATACGCATCATGTATCCCCAATCCGATTCCCAGAGTGAAGTACACTGTGTATACTCAAGTCAAGTAAGGCATGTAAACATGTTTACCTGCATGGCTTGTCTACGTTAAGGTAGTTTAAAGCTTGAATGCAAACAGTGCATTTTTGGCAATAGAAAATCAGAAAGATCTACTTCTTAATAATCTGAAATGTTTCTCTTCAAATACTGAAATTTCACCATCATTCCCTCGAGATAAAAAATGGATAAAAATCTACATAGATCCCATTAAAGATCCTAATGACTTCGCTTGACTCTGTAAATTTTTCTCTCTTCAGTCAGATAAGGAGTGAATTGAAATTGTGAGAAAAGTGCCGAAAAATCCAACGACAGGTTGTCAATTACGGTTGCCTATGCCTTTATATTGATCGAAAACCCTTATTTATAAAAGAAATGTCTTTGGTATTAATGTTATGCAGCAGTTACCTGAATCTGAAATCGTCGTGCCTTCGTTAGATGCGAAAAGTGGGAAAAAATTATATTTCTTTCACATCATTCATAATACACTACCATGGCAACCTGTTAATAACATTTCAAAAATAGGTAAGAATAACGTAAGATGGGAGCTTTAGTCACATTGCTTAACAAAAACCGAAACGAGACATAAGATTCAGTATGTCTGCAAATAATGAAAGATTAGTACGGTGGAAACAGTTTTGAGTAAAAAATGCGCGGATTATTAAAATAGGGTCTGGAAATTGCAATCTCTCAAAAAATTCGGCATAATAACTATTCTGATGGGGTAGGTTATGAAAGGGAGGTTGTCAATTGTTGTATTTTTAGAGAAACTTGGACAAACCCATTGAGAATATTGCAACGACAAAAGCCAACCATAATCCAGACAGTATTTTTTACTGCTCTTACAGCTAAATCATTCAAACAATCAAAAATAAAACTCATCTTAATGCATTTGACAGCAGTTTTATTTTTTAGATGCTCTAGGCAGTCTCGGCTTCGTAAGTAATGCTAACATTTTAAACCATTGTCCATCGTCGTTTTGTGCAGCTTGTAAAAGTCATACATGGATGTATAAGATGTGGATTTTTTACCTTAGGGGTTGTTTCAAAAAAGTACGTCCATTGAGAAAACTACTTTTTGGCTAATTCAAATCAGTTTCTTGGACGCCCTAACCCGGGACGTTGAACAACATATTGGAAACACTTGCTTAGAAATTTTCCATTTACTTTTGAACTAACCCATTCTAGTCTTGAAGGTGCTCTAATGGAATTTTATAAGGATATTTTCGAGATGCTGTTTGTGAACTCCTACCTCCTCCTACCTTGGACGTCGTTTGTACAAATTCCTTTAACCATGTTGACATTACAATCGAACAATTAGTTAAATATCACAAGTCATACGAAGACGAACCCATATCCAATCATTTCGGACATAATGAACACGTTTGGGGGACGTTCAAACATTACGCCAGTATATCAGGGCGGAAGGGGGTTTTTCATTTCATAAAACAATGGGTTCAAATCCATTATTGGTCATACAATTTTGCAAAGCTGCTCCAAATATGCACAACAATTATATTCCAAAAATAATTGCTGTCCTACCTTTCGCAATTTTTTTAATGTTTCAATTTCATTTCTTTGTATGTGTTCAATCTAACTTAAGATTATCTATAGCCTGAAAACGTGCATTTTTAATTTAGCTGCCCAATCACCAATCTGCCAGCTTACGAAGTTACGAGTCATTAGGAGAAGCCAACTTTCGCAAAATGTCTGTGGCGGAGCACGAAATAATGTACCAAGTAATGAAAAAATTGCCATCTGGTGCATCTTGACTCTCCAAATTGTCCCAAACGCCCACATTTTCCAGGAACAACCATACAAAATGGCAGAATTTATCGAAAACTAGGTCTGACATATGTTTCTCCGCGCGACCGCTAGATGGCGCAGAGATGCGAGCGTTTCAGAAAACAACCAAAATGGTCGTCATGATCGATCTTCCCAGCATCCTGTTCATCCCTGCTCGCCGTCCGGGCCCTCATTTCTGTCTCAAAATTTCCGCCACATCACCAATCGATCCGTTGCATCGAGGGTTGTTCCTTGGAGCAACGCCACCGCAGCCCCTGGCGGCGGACTTGGCAGCATCGCAGTTGTGCGCAGGATCCGCCAGCCAACCACCGTCGATTTCGTCCATGGTAACTGGAAACAGCACCTCAGACGGTCCAGATCCAGTCAACCATTCCAAGTCGGATTCAGTGGACGAGTACGGATAATGCCGTTCCGGGTGTGCCGTGGCTAGGGCGCGTACAAGGCCTCGTAGGTGCGTGGCTTTTTTTTGGAGATTTCGTTGAAATTTTGCCATCAATTCTGCTAGAAATCACCAGGAGGACCCTTTGAAGAGGAAGACACGTTGAAAACCGGCGCTCGTTTTCAATGGCTCCTCACCGACCATCATGCGGAAGACAGCGGCTTGCAACGCTGCGAGTGGCTCCGGAGTAAGACATCACTCCAGCAATGAAAGAGTACGAAGAAACCACTGCCGTTTCCTAATTTGAGGTGCCGAAAATCTCCTTATCGGTTTTTAAATGGGAATAAACGTCAGCTCTGGAAAGGATCCACACGCCTGATGCGCACCAGGTAAGCTCTTGTCCTCACCCAACCCTCCTCGGTGTTACAGTGATCTCAAGAAAACATACTTGAAGCAGACAGAAGTTTGGAAACGTTTGGGAAGATCATAATTCCATCTTGGATCATCCCAGAGGGCTAACTGCATGCCCAACATGTACCATTGCAAACATGTGGAAAGATAGCCAAGTGCGCAATAAATCCAGCGCCCTCCAAGATAAAACTTGGGAAAGTTAGTATCCCCCAAATAAATAATACGCCAATGTCCTCGGCTTTTAAACACATCATCCCCATTTATTTTCTTATGAGATAAGTAAAAAGAAACAGAAGAGAAACCAACTCCCACCTGAATCGAAAAGAAACACTTGTTCGGACCTGTGACAACCGCCGATGGGGTATTTATTGAGAAAAACTTGTTCGAAATAAATGTAGCTTAAAGTGTTTGGTTTTGGAACGTTCAAGTGTTATATCAAAATGATTTTTGGACCTCCTCCCCTGTTTCAGCATTCGTTTTCAGGTTCAAACTCACCCCCAAAGTGATGACGTAATCATTGGTTGTAAATTATTCGAATTCATTTTTTAACCGAAATTTTAAGAACTGGTTTGTAGCATCACAGGCTACCATCTAGGTTACATTGCCGTTTTTATTTGGATTGGGATGTACAGACCCCCTGCGCTTAGTAATTACAATATATAATTGACCTATGAAGATTCGAATTGAAAGAAATTATATCAAAATTTGCTCTCACAAAACCACATGAGAATTTTAATGACGAGAAGTTGAAACTTATGAACAACTGGATGACGTATGATAATTTTCAGGCAAAGGTTTTGGCAGTATAAATATATTTCTCAGATAGTTTCAAGCAAATGAATTTTTCCTTATTTCACCGACAAGCAATAAATGATTTTTTTCTTAAGTAGTTTTTCTCATTTTATCTGTTACCATGAAAAGGAATGAAAACCAAATTAATGGTGATTTAGTGCTTTGACCAAAGATGACAGCGGTAGGTGGAATACAATCCTTGAACTGATTTTTTTGTAATGAAAGTCGAATCAGTGAGCCCGGATAGCAATCGAAATGAAATGCTCACAGTGATGTCGTATCAGCTTTAGATTCTTTTAAAAAGAGATGAATAATGACGGGCAGCGAATGAGTAATTGAGAAAAAAGGAGTCCAATTCGCACTCCCGATGCATTAATTAATCATATCATATTGCAAAACGATTAACGCTTTTTTCTTCAAAGGGCTTGACAACAGTAAAATAAAAAAGGAGCCGAAAATCCTTCGAGACCGATCACTGAAAACAATTAATTCTGCCTTACTTTTTATCATTTGCCCCCAAAAAATTTCTTAGGATGTCAGAAATCACTGCAAACGTCCATGATGGCTTGCATTCCAACGTTTAAGGGCGTTTAAGGCGTTTACATGTACACCAATAAACATAATTTAATTGGAATATTTTCTAGTTTCCTTAAATCTGGTAAATTACAGTAATTAAAGATTAATGCCTGATATTAAACTCCTGTCATCATTAAAAAATTATAATATACTTATATTCCGTGTTAACTGAAAAGGTTTTTTAAAGCAATTTTTTGCATCACCCATGTATGATCACCCTTTATTACCAAATTATTCTGTTAGGGGGCAATCACTGCAAACATGTTTGTCATGCATGGTGACTAGCGTCAAGGGTAACTCTTGATTTGGTGTTAGCCATTTTCTGCAATGCTAAAGCTATTATGAGATTTTATCATGTTTTAATATTTGAAATATGAGCATTCTGAAAGCTATTCTGTTCCTCTGGCATAATTTTCGCCACCTTGACCTTTATTAGGAAAAATATTGCCTCGCTGGTTTATGTTTTTTTCAGTGTAAATGGTCGCAGCTTTCAGATAAAACTGTCGACGTTTTATTTCATTTTAATACCATCACGATGCCAAATCTGGCATATTTGAATAAGAATTCCGAGCAAACATAATACGATGCGCATTGCAGGGGCAACAGAGAGATGCACGCATATTTATATATTAATGCAAACCAGACTATTTACCACGATTCTTTCATATCATCCCACATCAGAATTTGAACAAGGATTGAGCCCTCTAATAATTTAATGTCCGGGACGATTAAAATTTCCAGAAGTGTTAATTGATGGTTCGTTCCGTTCTCCGCTCAATATAATGGGCATTAAAACGGATTTATTAGAATGGTAATGCAGATGAACTGAGGCAAGACTTACGTGGCCTATTGCAGCAATCGACATAATAAATCTAGGGAAATCTTTAATGGCACGATGTCCCATCCTCAGACTAGTGCAATGGCATTTTAATGCAGAAAATATATGACATGGTTTCGCATTGCATGATGGGGGTCTACATATGCGACTGTCCAACGAGATCATGTATTTGAAATTTAACCCATCTGATGGATGCAAATCACATTGCCATCATCGTGAACACGATGGGGGTACAAATTTAAGCTCGTTGACAAGTACGTAAATACGGCACGCATCCCTGTTTTGGTTTGCATCAAATCCAGCGATCAATCCTCGCTTAATCTGCATTTTATTAGAGCAGCGATCGAGCTTAAGACGCTCGATTCATAACCGCGAAAGTTGAAGCTTTTTTAAATTTTCAATTTCAATGGCCTAGCTAAAGAGATACCCCGTAGAGCGTTCCGATAACAGTTCGGGCTAATCTTTCCATGATTTCCCCTCATTTAAACCAGCTTTTCATTAAATTTTGAACGAAGCGAGGACTGCGCATGCGCGCCAGGCCATGTCTAATTGAAATAAACAGGAGCCGAAGCAAGAAACAGCTTGGACGGGAAATGAAGGTGTTGCCAGAGCAAAAGCCAATTTTTTCATCAGGATATGGTTGGAGAAAAACAGAGCAGGGGTGAGGGCTCCTTCTGTGGGGGTGACGTCAGATGCCTGTGTTTTCATCTCACTCATCCCATAATCTTTCTCGGTTCCACCATGTTTCCCTCTATGGCTATGTCCCAAATTATTTTTTTCTCCCATCCCCTGCACCTCCCATCGCAATCCACATCCAACAGCCAACACAGCCATCTTAGCCACAGCTTCGTCCCCCTGGGGGCTCATTGCAGGATGCACGCAATAAATAAGTCCTTATGCTGACATATTACCTAGGCACACAACGAATAAAATCAAATCAAATGAATAGCGGCGAAGGAAACTAAGGAGGAAGGCGGATTAAGGTGTTGCTACCGTCACCCTCCAACACACATTTCGTCTTCAGCGAAAATTGGGAAACAGGGAATGTTGGATTCGCTGGGCGTTAGATGGCGCTGCGGTCAGAATCCCTTCATGAAATCCCATTTTGGACCCCTTTGTGTTTGGAAAAATATTTGGTACATTGGTATCATTATCTAGGTATTCCAGTGTAGAATTTGGTTGAATAAATGGCTATATTAATATGTAGACGGATGGTGGCAAGTATGATCAGTATAATGCAGCAATCTCACATTAATCCATATTAATATGATTACTCTGTACATGTACTGATCTTTTCCAATATTGGATATGACATTTCATGATAGTGGTCCAACATGACCGAATAAAAAGTGGCATGATATCATGCATATCACCGAATCTTGATATGCAAAGATATTGACTAATTTGGATGCATCCACGTAACTTAATACTCGTTTCTCTAACTTACCCTAATATTTTCTTAATGAAACTTAGAAAGCTAGCTATTAATAGTTGCTTAAAATCAATTTATCTAATTAGGGAAGGACTTTATGATCACCCTGCGTTCCTGAATAGCTTTTAACTAAAGAACTTTAACATGAAACTAAATATATTTAAAATGTACTGCTAATCCTAATTGTGCTGCCATCAATAGAATATCAATAGAATAGCGTATGTATCAGGGCATATTCCTAAGCACATTCCTATACCTGTATGCAATTGTCTTGTTTATAGGGAGAAATTTTGACATGTCTGCAGCACTAATTATACGAACAGGTGCCATCCATCAGTCATCAAAAGGCTACCATACAAAAATATTAGGTATCATTTAAGTAGATTCAAGGTATTCAGAAGGACACGACCTTTGCGCAACAGATTCACACTTTTTCGTTATTCTTTGGCTACATTTACAGTAAAAATTAGGGCAAGACTGCGCCTGTGCAAATGACTTTGCAAATGCGCGTTCTGGGTGTACTTTTTTGCATCTCGCTTTTTCATGCTTTTTTGCCAAAACGAAATAAAAAAAGAGCGAGGCAATGATGCTAACACAGCTTCCATGTATGTTAATTTGGTTTTTAAACCTCGGCGGCTGTTGATCGATTATTTGAATCTCGTTGTCAAACGGCAGGCCCTTACATTGTTCGGCCGACAGATGAGCCCATGATGGATGGCCCTACATGTAAGGCGGTATATGAATAGCCATATTTCATACCAATCAGGAGGCAAAAATGCATTAGGTTTATTAAGGCAACTAAGGAGCATTTTTGATAAACAGGGTTTGTCCACCATCGACGAAGTTTTATTATGCAAGCTGTGTCGAATCGCTTTATTTTCTCATTCAACAAAAAAGAAAATGAATGGCTGTTTGCGAAATAACAATAGAGTCAAACAATCATTTCTGATAGCAGAATCATACACTTTCCGTTTTTTCCTAGCAACGGTCTCAGATGCAAATAACCATCAACATGTAATTTCCCTCAGATTCACCTAACGGTCTCTTGAATAAATTTATCGCACTCTATTGGAAAAGTTAGTGTACCCATGTGCTGAGAATACTGAATCAAATCAAAATGCCAGTTAGTCTACTTCTGAACCTGTACTCATAGGTTAAAAAGAAATTGACCAGAAATTACCCATAGTTATGTTCGTAATGTCTCAAAATTAAATTTATAAATCACATTTGTTAGCAAATGTATTTGCATAAATATTATTGCTGAGAATTTCAAATACAGGTTGTTGTTGCCGATGTCAAAAATCCACAAGCAGGGAAGGGTTTACTAGTGACATATGGCATCAATTCGCATTTTAGTTGGAAAATTTTATGACAAGTAGATCGTAGACCTGGAAAGGCCATTTGAATAATAAAATTTGAACAGCCCAAAATGTTTACCAGATTTGTTTCTATTGCATTTTCATGTCTGCGAGTGCACTTAAAGGAAAGATGAATTCAAGAAATACCAACTAGATGGGTCCCAATACATACAGAAAAGATTGAAAGTGAGCCGAGGTATGGCTTATCATTAAAACTTAATCGAAATCGCTTGCGCAGATGGATGTTGCTTAAAAAATTGGATGCTCAAGATCAAAACTACTCCCTGGAGATGTTTTCAGAAATTGCAATTCAAACAAATGTGAAAACAGGAGGGAACCTGGGAATTGCGAGCATCCTTCGTGCACTTCGGATCAGATTGGCCAGTTTGGATTTTTATTCGGAAGGCATTTTTTAAACAATGGTCTTTGAGTTACACAAAAAATTGGGGGAAAAAACACATGAGCCTTTCTTGCACTTCTCACCAGGTGTCGTGTAATGTCGATAAATATCAAGCCAAGCGAATGTGACTTATGTCGACAGCCTAAGTGTGAACACGGCATTACGTGACTAAATTGACCAATAAGTTAAGAAAATGTGACATCGCAGACAGTGAGATGCCAAGAACGCATGGGATGATTTAACAAAAGTACGAACACATATTTTGGATGATTTTGGAGTTGTCAAATCCACAAAATGGATCCTCGTTTGAGGAGTTTTGGTAATTCTATCTTTAAGCAAATGTACAGCTTTCATACTACAATTGTGGTAGATAATACTCGGCTCGTACTCGATATTACATCATTTTTCAAAGATACCATTTCAATTCTTGCGGTCGCAGCGCCGCCTGCTGGCATTCCCTGCGAACCAAATACACTGTACGTGAAATAATAATAATAAAAAAAAACAAGTTCTTCTATTTTCTGCCAAAATTGGTCTTTGTAACTGACAGCTTTTAAAAATTAACTTTTTGTTAAATTAGGGTAGGATTTTATGATCACCGTGTACAATTACGACATATGCAACTTTACGTGTAGATAGGGTGCACGGTAAAATAAATTAGTGTAAGAGTACAATAAATTGCATCTACTTTGGTCTGCTGATTTCATTCCCCCATTTCTTCTCAATTCCGATATTCTCCAGAGACCAGAAAGCATTAAGTAAGATGATCCACATTTAACAGGGTTGTGGAATACAATACGTTCATCAGATTTGTCTTAACGATATTATCTATTTGCAGTATGGCGGGTTCGTAGTCGAGTTTCGCAAATAATATCAGATATACGAAAATGTGGCGGGCACTTAATTACCGACCTGAAGGTTTCCTAGGCAGCAAATATATGTCATTAATTTATACTCTAATGTACTAACAAGCGCAATTTTCAAATATGTGGCGCATTTTGACATATTTTTGTTGGAGGAACTACAACGATTCAGACAGTTTTTTGCTACACAAGTAATCAATGTGTGGTGCTAAGGAAACTATGATAAGAAATAATAACAACAATTAAAATTAAAGTTTAATATCAGTAGCCTTGTATTCACCCTTCTGCAAGTCGCGATTAAAATGCTGAAATATTCATGTTTATAGCAACAAAAACGCACGCCTCAATCTTAAACGCCCTTTCCGTGTACGTGTTTGGCCCATTAACTATTAAAGGTTCAAGCATTCTCCAAAAATAGAAGCCTTTTTCATACAGTTATCTATTTTCTATGTAAAGGAGGCATAAGCCTGCTACCATAAAACGTCAGGAAACATCTGCTAGAACAGTTTTTTAAATTAAGTTTTTGTAATTATGGCAGGATTTTATGATCACCCTGTATATTGATGATTATCACTAAGGTTTATACGTCAATGTTATCATGCATTTGGGTCCTGGGCCTAGCCTAATAGGATCACTTCGACCTATGAATACCTGTATACCTGAAACAACCACGTTGTTATGCAATTCAATTTACCATAGAAATGAAATGGGCAGTCAATCATAATATTTATTTGGAAAACTAGAATAATGAAATGCAAACTTCGCCTTTGCTGTGTAGGTAAACAAGAAAACGATCCTTACTGCATCCGTATGTCACTTATATTGGCTAGTTCCCCACCTTAAATATATTCAACGAGAATTTTATTTATAAGTCCTATCCTTATCCGCACCGTATACTGTCAAAGGTTTTATTGTCTTTGGATGCTGACTGCTTTATGTATAATCAGTTAGGAAGGCCAGCGTTTCTTTTCTACGCATTTCCGAGAATTTTACTTTTTGATTTCTTCATTTGATCATCTTCAATTTTTCTGTCTGCTCTTTTAGGATGATTTTTCATTCCCGAGTCTGCCCCCTGAAGACCGTTCAGCGTGCTACTCATTCGATTGATGTATTTTTCACAAACGTAAAGGGGGTGCCACGTACTTTAGGGTTACTGGCTTATGAAATTGGATTTGATTTCCCTCTCCCTATGTTTTGGGCTGTTGCCAGATAGGATTGTTTCGATGAAACAACAGCCTGGCGCAAAATCACTACTTGGGGTGAAAACCGATCAGCAGAAAAGCGCGGGAAAAAGGGGTGGGGTGAGGCAGATGGATGTGAGAGTGCTGGTGACATTCAACGTTAAATAAACAGAGGACTTGGGTGTTTTCAAAAATGCAACCAAAAGGGCTGTCCCACGAGCGAACATTGTTCACGATGGTAAAATTCTCTCCTCGGATGAATATTATACAGGGTGCTTCACAATGGGCCATGTAACTCTTCGACATTTTCTAAATATTAATATTTGTAATGTGGATGGGACACCCTGTATATTTGGTATATACAGCATATTAAAAAAAGAGTGCCCAGAAGGTGAGACTTTTTCGTGCTAAAAGTGTCAGATTGAACCTATTTCATCATGGTAATATTAAAAATGTGCCATTTAAAAACAGTTTTGAAGGTTTTTGAACTCTGTGAGGGTGCTGTATGGAAGCTCTTGAGCTTCCTCCGGTATAGCAGCTGGTATACCATTTCTGAAACACCTTGTACATGAGGCTCGACAATACAATATTGCCTGTGATGCTCAACACAGTTTAAGACCATTAATGTTCCAGAGGCATAATGTTAGTCGAAAAAGTTCGCGATTTCCCCCATATAATACGAACTGACATTTAAAGATAAGGTCATGTGGTACGTGAAAACTATCATTTCAACTCCGATGGATTCTCATCCAGGCTCACAGAACCCTCTTGTACAATACGTCCTTTATTCGTCCCCATGTCCCAGGGCCATTTGATCAAGCAATTTATTGTGTTGCACTACAGGTTTACCTGAATTACTCATTTGCCAAGTCGTTCACACCTGGTCGCTTTCGTTGACGCCACGCAATTCACCGTTGGAGAAACCAAATTGTTTTCCAAAAGGCCTTTCCGGTTGCTAGGGCCTGCTTTTGAAAAATAAGGTAACACCCACCTCTGAATTGATTAAGGCGGGGATATCCAGGATTTTGGGCGTTGCAAAGTGTAATTGCAGGGTGGAACTGAAAGAATCTAGGAAAAGTCTTGGAATTGTTTCTGCAATCATTCATAGCCGAAGTGATTTGCGTGATTGCCCGCCTACTTGCATTTTCAATCGACATGCATGGGGTAAATGCAGTTGAAAAACTGTTTCTCAACAAATGATTTAGGTCACATATCGAGCAAAATTGGTAGGTAGGCCCAAGATTGACGGTTTAGGGCCAGCCCTACCTTGAAACATTATGATTGAGAGCACCATTAACAGTTTTGAATATACAGTATGATCAAAAGTGTTTCCCTCATTATATAAATCATTTTTTTTTAAATATTACAGTTAAAAGGATTCAAATTTTCAGGGAGTTCTATAACGTTTCCAAAAATATATGACTTACAACTAACATTTTTAAGGAATTTTTGTAATCAGAGAAATACTTTGATATCCCTGTACATGCAAAATGTAGCTTACTCGAATAATTTCATTGCACTACAAGTTGTTGAAATAAACACACTTCACCATGTGGACATTATTTGAGTCCTTTTTGACCAAATTTGGTTTATAAATTGCATCCCTTGGAACTTTTATATTGATATGTCGGAAGTTATCCTTTGGCTGTATATCTTTGTGCACCAAATACTGTAGTGAAATAATTTAGGAGTTCTACCCTTTTTCCGAAAGGCGTTCGCTGTAAATTATTTTTTTTTGTAATGAAAGTAGGCTTCTCTATTAAAACTTGCTCGATGCAAACCTCGAGGGGAAAGTGTTCAAATATTTTGCTCATTTCACAGGGATAAAATCGAAATTCTGAACCTGCACCCCAGCTGATGGGATAGGGCACGTTTTTACTGGTGATGTGATTAGTAAGCATGACTGAAGGAATTGGCATTTGGCAAAGCCTTCGCATTTCGTTGCAAAAATTACGCATTTTTCTAGGATGTATTCCACTCTCAAGATGCCAGGGGCGCAATGCGTGCATGCATTATTGCACGCATGGAGCCTATCGATAGAAAAAATATTGAAATTTTCACTCTTTTTCCCTTTTCTTCGTCAGTTTTTTTTTTGCCATTTCGCGCTATAGCGTTTGTAACGCCGTAATTCACTTAGGCTAATTCGGTATCCACGAAGGTGCGTGTTTTCCTACTTTATGCACAGGGACTCGTGTTTTCTGGGGGCGAAATGCAAATTGGCACGTAGAGCGAACACCGTGAACACTGAACAGTTACAATTGGCAAACAAAGCGATAAGGCCTCACAGTGCCAGCTAGAGCCGCAATTATTATTGACAGATTTCGTTCAGATACCAGGGCAGGATTAATAGGAGGACCAACGTGATACGAAAGCGAAATTGCGTCAAAACATGCATAAACGTCAACGTTATCTGGCAAATGCACAAAATCTCACCATTCGTTATCGGATCACAATCAAGACGGACCGATGGACGAATCCAAGTTATGACACTCTGATCTATCTGGGATACCAAAATCAGACTATGCATTAAAATGATGAAATCCTATTTTTGACCGAACTGGAGAACACCCATCACTTTAATACTGTGCCCATAACTTTAATACTGTATACACTGTAGCCTTCAAAAACGTCAACACTCAATAGCAGATCAATATAATAATATTACAATTATTTCCTAGTATTGTTTGTTTTTATAGTGAGTCGTATTCAAACGTTTATATATCTCCCTTGGTTTTCAATTATAAAAAGGATATCCATGTTTCTTCTATTCCCATGGCACAGACATTGGTTATTAAACTGGCAATTCCAGGAACTGTTTTTCCCAGCACAATCCAATGATAACATGTTTGCTATCCCTGTTACCATTCATTTCCATTTCAGATAAAGACGATCAACCCTTGGCTGTGGATTGTGAGCGCTTTGAGGTGTTTTAATACCAGAATTATTAGTCTTTCTTGCCAGTAACCTCAGAGGCTTTGAAATTCGGAAAAACTCATGATTCGTTTAATCTACAAATAGGCGATGACTTTTTCTTTTATTCTTTCTGGAAACAACCTATACATTCCCACTATATTTTCTGTAGGTAGTGAATATGGCGAGTTGAAAGCTTTCGGAAATTGCTCTGAAATTCTCACGAAATACGTTAGGCAAATCTGAAGTGTCATTTCATGTAATTATCTCATCTATCGTATTTTACCCCCATGTTACCTCCTTGATTAAGGTGACAAACATAAAAGGCGCCGACGAGTTTCATCTACAGTAAATGACATTCATTAATACATGTAGTGTGGGCGTTTGCAGTTGGACAACAACAATAGGTTTCTGTTTTGCTGAATACGAAAATTGTTAACATAAGTTAAAGCGAAACATAGGTTCACTTGTTTCTAGCTTATGCATGTACAATTGCATTATAAAACCAAACAATAATAACACAGGTTGTTGGCACATTATGATCACCCTGTATCGCCGTTTGTTCAAATACACTGTCACCTACGCACAATATCACAGTGCAACGCCATGGAGAATCCAAATTATAAACCTGATGGATTTTTGCTTTTGTATCTTAAAAGCACGACAATACCATATTGTGTTAAATGTGTGATCGCTTTTCTAGATTTGCTCGAGAACTGTTGAAACGCTGACTAGGATTATTTATGAGTTTAATTAACCGTAGGCCTACTTTAATGCGCACTTAGCCTCTTTGAATTACTTATTAATGATCCACTACTTACGGGAATTTTTAAATATTTAATGGCCCTCTGATTTTAGGCGATAAGTCTTTGCAGACTCAAGACACCCTAATTCACTAATGTTGATAAATTTGCTGCGCGAATGATTGCTAATACTTCGATGAAATCCTTTAGCAAATCACCAAAATCGATTCTGTCCAAAATTGATCTAGTAGGAAATCCGGCCTGAGAGGCAAGCTGGCCTATTTTTGACCGATGACGAAAAATATGGGACGCCATGTTTCCGGATTGTTTTTCAGGAAATAATTAAAAATGCAATCGTGGATAACTTTTATTGCTCAAGATTCAACGGAAGTATAAAGCAGGCTACACTGTCAACGTCTTTCGGATATATTAAAAATGGCGCCAGCACTCAATACTGTCATCATGGCAATAAAACGTTATCACACAACTCATTTTGTTAAATTACCAGCATTCCTTCTCCAGAGGCCTTCTACTTTTTGTTTTCTTAATCTTCATTGTGTTATTCTCTTTATGTATGTGTATATGGGCAAATATTGAATATTCTTCCATGTGTGGTTAGACCAGAAATTGGCCACTCATGAACCTATATGGCCGTGTATGGCGTTACACTATTACAGCTGTATTTGCATGCATATGACCATCACCATAATACACGCACATGTCCACTTACTTACAGATTTGGTCATTTATTATTATTATTATTAGCCGTTCAGTCGTTGGTCATACATACATGTATATGGGTACATACTGTGATATTGTAAACGTATGTCCATTAGTAAAATAATTTTCACAATGAAACGTAATAGCTATTTTTTAAAAATATTGGCATACACATACTTGTAGCTGTTCAAACGATCTGGCTTCACTAAATGAATTACTCAGCCAGAAAGTTAATTAAAGTTGTGTACCACAATAAATAATGTAACAGCATATGATTGCCAAAATGTCCACTGCTTATATCATTTACGATACTGATCCCTTTCATATTTTCATGAATAACATTTACTGTGAAAATAATTTTTGGAAATGGACATGCATGTAAATGATCACATATTTCCATACGTACAGTGTATATACTTGTATCGTATGCATATGTGTGATCATATAAACATGTACATTGAAAGCTTGAAAAATCCCAATTTGAAGCCATTTCGTCATTGACGTTCTGCAGTCAATAGCATTGAACGCACCATAGAAAGAGATTTGGACTTCATGTGGGTATCAAATGAGACGAACAAAAAATGTTTCACGTATTTAGAGAGCCATCTTGGCTGGGCAGTATTTGTTTAACCCGTGTTTGGATGATGGCATTTTTAGCGTTTCTTAATTGAACGTCGACCGTCTCAAACCAGTACTCGAGCCATCGACTAAAAGCCAGTCAAAGGATTGCTCAAACGATAAGGGAAAATCCGAGTGCTGTTGCAGTCTGATGGCATAATATCCTAAATATACAGCCAAATGCATAGACGTGCGTCAGATTAGCTCGAAGGCGTGATGCCTGGAAATTAATGGCTCAACCAGGGCTCTTAACCATGAAGTTAAGATGGAGGGAGGTCTTAATGGAGATAAGACCCCACCATTGTTTTGGTTGCAGAGTGGGTAGAGACAAGAGCGCCAAACGCTCTTTTCATGAAGCAATAATTGCCAAAAAATCTGAAGACGAATTAGACATCGTGGGCTCTAAATCCACCCAATCAGCAATTGGCTTTCCGATTTTATCGCCAAACCGAAAGTTCACGAAACGAAAACGAAATATTTCGACATCGTATTAACGTGACGCAAATAGGGATAGGAGAAAGGGTCACTGCCCTTTTAAAACTACACGAACATGCCTGCCTGCAATGCTTATTATAACAAACATAAAAGACGTTTTGGCCTTACTACATAAAACTCCCTACTCCGCCATACACACAACGGGAAAGTGGACTTCTCCTCGTAAGCAACCACTTTTAGCTCGTAAGCTTGCAGTGATTGCCTCCCATCTAAATGATGAAATTAAGTTTTTAGGTTTGTTTAGCTTAGCTCGAGCACAAAAGACAAAAAGAATACACTGTAATTGGCGACATTGTTGAATTCTGGACAAGAGGATTGAAATATACATGTAAATACTTTGTGCATATCTGGAGCAGGGTAGAATCTGTTGAACGTGAATATCCATGTTTTTAAAGTCATTAAATAATACCGCTTCTTTCTTAAAATATTGTACCAATATGTAAATGATTTAAATTGCAATATTACGGAAAACTATAATTTAATCAATACTACATATAACAGCTACAAAATGGTACCTTTTTTGAGTAGAAGTTAATGCAAATGATATGTTAGTATATACGCTAGATATATGTAATTGAAAACTAAGCAAAAGACACGTGTAGCTAAGGAGGCATTTTCGAATGACACGGTGATACCTGAGGATCGCCATTAAATGCAATCAATATTTCAAAATAAGTTTTATCGCTGCGTAAATTTCGTATAAAATTGATTAGTTTCATTCTTTTAGTTATCGTAAAGAGGACAAAAAGCCCCACTTTTTTGCTGGTATAGCATCGTACTGGCTCGCCATTCCTTTTATTGCGCATTATCTATTTGGGCAAGAATAACTTGACCTTTCAATGGCCAATGTTGGACCTATTTCGTCAGATATTGATGTGAATTATGAGTTTTCAGATGTATCCTTTCGGGGTTATTTTTCCACAGAATAGATGCAGCGTTATCTTATTCTTTGCAATAAATGATCAAGGATAAATCACGATGTTACGAGCGCTAGAGGTCCACTTTTGAAACACTGTCAAAAATGTATGCAACCACAATAAATGGCCAGCACAGCTGAGCAACCATTTATTTTCTGTCACAATTCCTATTTACTTTACTGATGGCATTTTGAATCGCTTCTGCCAAAAATATTCCCTCGTAAATAACAGCCATCCTTAATTAGCTGAATTGGAGTCTCATTTTATTTAATAAAGATATTCAGGGAGATGTACATGTGAAGGCCAGCCCTCATTGCAAAAATTAATTTCTAAAAACCTATTAACAGTTAACAATTTAAACATTTTACAAGAGGCATGTACATTTAGATGGACTCTTAGTTTTTACTACATGAATTATTACGCGATTTAGAAATTGTTGATCTGACTTAACGTATTCAACGATTAAGCCAATTCGCCATTATGTCTTTGTAAAAGTAGAAAAAACGCTAGTGTAAAAGTTGAATTCATGCACATGTAATGCATTCGGATTATACTTTATTCTCCATCTATTACTCACTATTAAATGTGTTTGGTATTCAACAGCTTCGTATTAGGAATTTTAACTAATTCGTCATTAAGATTGTGTGATAGTCTTAAATGCACGCAATTAAATCGCGATGTGCAAGTTGAATTTATATGGTAGGTGGTTTTTATTCCAGTTAACTCGAGTTCCTATTAGCACGTTCTGATGTTTAATTGATTTGCCTAGCAATCTTCATAAAAGTCAACTGCATCAAGCATGATTTCATTTTGAGCTAATGACGAGTGTGATCGCTTAATAGTCGTTGAACAATTTGAAATTAATTACAGAAGTCTCCCTAAAAGTGCTCTCTTCCTTATTTCTTTGTTTTTCGAGTAAGTTAAAAATGTTAAAAAAAAATTTGAATTTAACAAGTTTACTTGCACCCGGTAAGCCTTCAGTATACTGGTACATTCCGTGAAATCAAGACAATGTATCAACACATTTAGGTTTGCAATCAATTCCATACTCTACTATTGAAAGTACAGTTATTGTTGGCCTTTTTTAACTGCTAGTGGTCTCTACAGAACATGCCCTGCTCCCCATAGGCATTATCAAAAGTAGGCTTCTACCAACAGCTAGTACGTTACCAATTGTCTAACCTTAGGGAAAAAAACTTGAAAAAAAACCATACAAAATGGGTCAAATTGCGACATCTGATGACAACCGATTTATTCAGCTGTCAATTTATGGGGTTGAAATATAAATATTTTCTGCACACATGAAGCAGGGATGTTGTATGTCGATGCTTTTGTCCTCGACAAAAAGCCTCGGAACATCAACATCCCCAGAAGTCATGTCTCCCGAGTGAATGGCATTCGGGCACGCAATCATTAATCCTAATTAAATCTAAGATGTACTAATTAATCCTTAAGCCCTCCGGAGCGAGCCGGCCTCTATTCATTATCCAAACAACGGCGATTATCGCGAGCTGACCGTCTGACCACCTCGTGTGCCGGCCATTAGATGCCTTAAAATATCCAGGGGCTTATGGAGGACATTTTTATCGATTTCTCTTCTGACATGACTGAAGGGCGAAAGTAAAAAAGCGATAGAGTGGGGTGTAAAAAACTGCAGATTTGAACGAAAAATGCAAGTTAAAAGGAGGAGGAGGAGGAAGAGGGAATGATGCTGAAGGATGAGAATGCCTATAATGCCTTTATTCGTTCATGACCAAAAATGTCGAAAAATATCGGTATTGTTGGAAGAGAAGAAAAGTAAGATGGACTGCTGGCTGGCCCCACATTGTTTTCAAAGCGCAACCTGTGGACGTTTTTGAGTGAGATTGAGGGAGCGAGGAGATGGAGAAATCGCCAAGAACATGTAATAACACTCGGCCGGCTGCCATAATCGATCCATTAGACCCAGGCCCCAGAATACACTCTGACACCCTTTTTTGCGGCTGCCAAAGATGGACGAGATAGAGCGCCGAGAAGATAACCAACATTTTTTGTCAACACATGGGATGGCGAGAAATACATTTTTTTTATCCTTTCCATGAAGTTTGAAGAAGAAATACTGGTATGCACTGCTGAGTCAAGCATGGGCCAAACTTGGATTCAACCGCCATATTATGCAGAGTGATCATGAGGGAAGAACTTTATCATCACCCTGTATATATTGACACCTGTCCCAACTATCGAATTTAATCCTATTTATATATTTTTTGTGCTTAACCTAACCAAACTTATAAACTAACCCAAAATAACCTAAAAATGTAACGCTGCATACTTGTCCCAAACCGCCAGTCAATCAATGTTTGCCTGCGAGCCGTTAGGAGAAGCCCACATTCTTATAGCTTCTGATCCATA
Source organism: Cylindroiulus punctatus (assembly GCA_034695085.1). Taxonomy (NCBI): domain Eukaryota; kingdom Metazoa; phylum Arthropoda; class Diplopoda; order Julida; family Julidae; genus Cylindroiulus; species Cylindroiulus punctatus. Next base: position 64,186 of record JAQFYZ010000105.1, read on the forward strand.
TGTGTGCATAACAGAAAACATAATTTTTTTATCGTTTCCAGAATGGTTTAATTTCCCACGGTTGGGTTTTCAATTTACAATGATGAACACAATCATTTTCCAAAATTCCTTTGAAATTAATGAAGCTTTGGTATAATAAGAATATCCATATGCTCAGACAATCTTTCAGTCGTGTAGCCATGCTCAATGCGTGCATTCATTTGCATCTGCAGAGTGGACAATAGGTGTTTTAGCAACAGGGCAAGTGCACAAAGGCAGGTTTTTACCATTTAAATAGCCACGGCTGTTGAATAGCGAAAATTGGAAACTCCTAAAATCGTTTCCATGCTTAAAAACCTAAAACTCCATTGTTGGTCCAGGCATTGTTGTCGCAGTTTTGGTAGCGAAACAGGACTCAAAATACGACACTATTCGAGCACACAGCTTCCTTTTCGTGTTTTTTCTTCCCAGCTTTAAAATAGCTGTTTGACAGAACTGCACAAAGGAAACGTTATCGATTTTGGGTTTCCAACAGATTATTTTCAGTCGCCACAAAAGATGTTGATCTGAAAAAAGCAACATCTGAAATGGACCAAACAGGCTTAGGACACGAGTTTGCCTGTGGAGCGAGGTGCCAATTATTACATCAACCAAACTTTTAGATTGCCTCAAATTCACAAACAACTTGAAAAAAATGCAGGCAGATATTTTCTCCTGTTATTTACCTTGTGGGCCACAAGGCAATGATGCAGAGCGTTCCAAAAGTATGTTCAATATCCTAATTGAAAACGTCTTACACGTCATAAATAATGCCAAATATGTCACCTAATATCAGCTTGACATTTAATATCATGTATGATACTTGGCTATTCTAACAGGCCGACCGTACTTGAAACAGCAGTTTAGCCTGAACGTTAGTTAAAGTTACATTATGTACCATTCTAAACATTAGTAACTGTATCGTTCAACTTTGACCGCCAAATTGATCACTACTTTTACCAATTTACATAGGTGTGATATCATAAAAATATTTGCGGATTGCCAATGGGATTGGCGTCATTTATGCGGTATAAAATAATAAATCCTAAGCATCCATGATGGCCAGCTTAAACCCTGCCCAACCAATGGTACGTTCCCAGCCAATCTTTTTCGTTTAGGAAAAATTAAAGCACGGCCGTTAGATGTACGATTATTGATCGAGCGAAATGTTCAAGTTGATGAAATGTTTAGCGAAATTATAAGTATCAGCCGTGCTATTACAGTAATTGAGTGTGCACTGGCACAGCGAAGCAAGGCCGATCAAAGGACCCTTTGAAGGAGGGCGAACATCCTGTTATTTGGGAAATTTTCGAGCTTATTTTTGAGTTTCTGAACAGAGATCAGGTTTGATTCAGTATATTTGATATCGTTTGATCCAACGTTTGCTGCATTGAATTGCAAAGATGTTTGAGATAACATGGTCATTCTGAAGAAAACCTTTCCAAGTACACTGCCTCAAAAGGCTAGTATTTACATCAAATACAGGTCTTGGTTTTCAGGGTGTATTTTCAGCTATTCAGTAGTTCGAAATGACACACAGAAGTCGATGCAGAAGCTGTTCTGTAAAAAAAAGTCAAAACCCTGCCAAAAGTGAAGAAGGATCTTAGGCGTCATTTGACCAATGCTTTTGAAATGAATCCAAATAATGACACAACAGAATCCCAAATAGAGCATGGACTACAAACATCTCGGGTGATTTTATACAGTAAAATCTCTTTGAATTCAATTTTCTTTCAAAATTGCACTCAACATGTCCTGATTATCAAGTTGGTATCAATAATAATGATGGTTTTATTCCAGAAGGGAAAGGAATGCAAAGGTTGTATGGACACTTACAGTCATCCTGTACAATATAATCAGAGATTGACTTACATTGTATTGAAACATTGTGGTAGTTAACACATAAGATGGGAACATTAGCTCGCTTGTAGTCAGTTCAGTCGAGAGACAAAAACCTGCAATGCGTTTACAATACCCCGAGAAATAATTGATGATATAATGATAGTCATGATAATTTGACCGACCAGAAAACACATCTAGCATTCCATGCATGCCTAGATGACATTCTGAAACGAAATGGCATTTATGCATGCAAAATGCTTGCATCACACATGTATATAACCATTTTCCAAATGTGGTCGTGTCCAGTGCCTGAAATTTAACCCCTTCGAGTTTGGTGATGTACAATTTGACTATAGCACGGTAGTTAAGGTTAAACTGTTACATAACGAAATGACTAACGCCATTTTTTTTCTTCCTGAAGGTTTCCCACCAGGCATCCTAGACCGAGTCACTCAGCAAGCAGCAGAGGACAGCAGCGCATCAGCAGCAATGGACAGAATCTGTCATCAGCCAGCGGCCCAGATGCCCCCTGGGTTTGAGTAGACTGAGTGCTGTCGAATCGCAAAGGCCAGGGGTCAAGGCAGCCAACGCCCAGTGATGACTACGAAATGCTGCAGTTCATTTAAAAGCCTCCGCTTCCTGTTCCAACAAGAACCAGTGCACTAGCGGGCCATGCACGCTGAGGACTAGGTCGGTGGTGTCCCCAACACCGGTCGTCATGTTGGCCATGTCCAACAAGCCACTGTTCTTCGTGCTGGCGCTGCTCACCCTCCACCACTGCCGTCCCAGCGCCGCCTTCGTGCTGGAGGGCTCGCCGACGTCCTTCGCCCAGTTCCGGAAGTGGTTCGTGGGCCTGAACGGCACCTTCGAGTTCGAGTTCAAGACGGAGGAGCCCAATGGATTACTGGTGTACACGGACGACGGCGGCACCTTCGACTTCTTCGAAGTGAAGCTGGTGGAGGGGGCGCTGCGGCTGCGCTACAACCTGGGCAGCGGGGCGTCCATCATCACGGTGGGCAAGAACCTCAACGACAACAAGTGGCACAAGGTGGAGATCGTGCGGCGCTACAACGAGACCAAACTGGCCGTGGACGAGAGTGTGGCCGTGAAGGGGGTGCGCGGCGTGGAGCTCAACTTCGGCAACTACACGTCCAACAGCTACGTGTACGTGGGCGGGGTGCCCTCCTGGTACGCCACCAAACTGCAGCTGCTGGCGCTGCCCTCCGTCTACTTCGAGCCGCGCTTCAGGGGCTCCGTCAGAAACTTACTGTTCGCGGACTCGGACGGCCCCAGCAAGCGCCAGGAGATGATGGAGTCCAAGGGGGTGCGAACCAACAAGAAGGACACCTGCGAGCACCAGGACCCGTGCCAGCACGGGGGGATTTGCATCAGCACCGACCACGGCGCCATCTGCGACTGCAGGTTCGTCGACTTCGACGGTTCCTTCTGCGAAAAAGGCGAGTGACCACATTCCCTCATCATTCTCGGTGTCGTGACGCTTGCATACACTGGAAACCATAAAAGTACAAATGCAGTTTTTGTGGGGTACAAATGTACATTTGCACCCCATATATCATATATGTACCCGAAGGGATGAAATTATTGAAGTATTTGTACCTCAAAGTACAATGTACCCCTAGGAACACGTGCCAAGGGTACACATGCGATGAACATATGTACCCATAGGGTGTGTATATAGTTTCAAAACATTTGTACCCTTAAGGTTTAACATTTGTACTTTTTCTGTTTAGAGCAGTGTTTCCCAACCTATTTTGACCTACCGCCCCCTTTTCGAAAAAAAAATTACTCACCGCCCCCTTTTCGGAAAAAAAATTTACTCACGGCTGGAGTAGAAAGTGCTTTAAAACGTCGATAGTAAGGCACCCTGTACAGCTGTAACACTACTCCAGCTAAAGCACTGTTGTTTGATTTGATTGGTTCACCTGTTTCCTACGGAGGGCTCAAGGAAGAGCCAATAAACTGCATGTGCGGCCCTGTGCCTATCCAGGCTGCATTTCACAGTGCACGTTCGACAACTAAACTCCGCACATTATTGTGAGTATTGCCTACAAGGGCATATCCAGCTAGGTTCTTGGGGGATGGGCCTAAGGGGCTGCAGCTAAAATGAAAACAGAACCGTGCTTCTGGTAGGGTACTGAGTTGAATTGAATTGAATAATAATAATAATACAGTAATACTAATAATAATAGTAATTTAATTTCCTTGTAGTTCATATTAGAACTTGTATGTGTCCAATACAACACCTGTTTTATATTTAATACTTTTAAATTGTCCAACAAAATCTGCTGTTTTCAGTTTCTTCTGGGTGTTAAATCAAATTCTAATAACTGATGCCTGTGGTGATGGGGGAAAGGGGGTGATTAATATTTAACCAAGTACAAAATTGGTTCAAGAATATGAAACATACAGTATGCTAAGTTGCAGCAAGCAAAACAGATGAGTAAAAGATAATAAAAGACATCAGAATGGCATGTCACTCAAGCACGAACATAGATGTACATGTGACAGCAAAAGAACAAGGGAGAAAAAAAATCGATGTATTGCATTTCACTGCAATTCCACAGATGTGGTGCCATCAAAAAGGTCTGTTCATGTTCTGCACTTTAAAAATTGGTGCCTGAAAGCGCCATTGAAGGTATTACAATTTGGCACAAATGCAGCACATTATATGGTGCTTATAATTTGGTGCATTTTTACTGAACCACCAAATACCTTCCTTAAGCAACAGTGCTGTATTACAGATAGTAATGTAAATACTCATAATGGTTCATGCCGTCTTGCATATAGGTTTTAATTGATTCCGAATCGACATGGGCATCAATCGGGAATCACAAACGAAATAAAAAGTATAGTCACAATCAGACATTACTCTAACGATCGGCAGAAGAAATCGGCCGTGGTTGGATAGCTGGCGATTTCTGCACTTTATAAGGGATATGTGATTGATGGAGAGAAGTGGCGAAGAAGACATTGGGTTTATGTAGGTTTATCAAATGATCACAATTTAATTGAAGCATAGTCACGATCTGATAGAGCAGTGGACTTTGTATTGACTTAAGATCTCATAATTACCGTCATTCATGACTGGCCTAAGTGACAAGTCGACTGATTTTCAACAGATTTAAAAGTGAGCTTGATCGTTGTGAGTTGGTTTATCATTGAGCAAGGATTCTGAAACGTTCAGTACAAGTGTCAAACGTTGAGAAATGGTAGAACCTAAAATTCTAACAATTTTATTTAATGTATTTAACCTTTTTCCAAAATCTTTATCCAAATGGTCTTCGAATTTTTTTTTTTTTTTTAAAAAACGTTTTGCAAGGAGGAGATTTATAAGCACCCAGTACAATGCTGCTAACATTGATAACGATATAATGAAAGTAATACCTAGCCAGAAATCTCAATATGCTAGCGGCACTTGAGCCAGGCAGGAAAATGAAAGTTTTGATTTCGCAATTCCCTCATTTCCCTTTTAGGATAGAGGAAATACTTGGAGAGCGCGTGCATTTTGGACAATTTTTGAGTTAAAACGTGTCAACCTGATGCATTCTCGCGGATTGGATTTCATTCCAGCATGCACTTTATTCGCTCTGTTTATTTGAATTTCGAAAACCAAGCACCAAAAAACATTTCTTCTAGGAAGGATAACGTGTTTTGAGATCATGGCGAGGCCCCTCCACCTCCTTCTGTGTGTGTTTGGGTCCTCCCAATTTCGTGATTCATTATGAGTTTACATGCTACCGAATGCCACATGGTATGACCTCAATTCATAATAAAATCCGACAGAAGCAGTTCTCCTATGCCATAGAAGCGCAGCCTAACTATGAAATATACTGCATGCTTTGCTGAAACAATATTGGGAAAGACATCGTTAGGCCAATATGACAACACTGTCTATTGTACACAATTCGTTCTTAAGCTTCAACGAAATTTCGTGTGTGTTTCATAAACCATCGCTGTAGACCTTTACTGAAAACAAGAAGAATTTGAGAATATTTTTTTCCAAGAGAATAACGGTGATACAGACAGTAACGTACATATTACATTTACAGTACATGCATTTATGCATGCACATTAATATGGAATTATTGTACATTTCTGAGTTGTAGCCTTGCAATTAGGTGCTAGAAAATGCAGAAGTTTAATAATTAATGCAACAAGAGCCATAAACGAAACCAAATTATTCAAAAAGGTACAAGTGTTGCACCTAGCACCACAGATAAAGTTCATCTCCAGTTTTGCCATTGGAAAATCACAATACTGAACTGAACAATAACTTTTTCCCCCCATTTTTTTCTCCAGTTACCGCAAGAGACCGGAGCGTTATAAATGAAGACATTCTCAAAAGCAATTCGAGAGCGATTTTGATTGCAAATGGGAGATACTGGAATAACATTTCCAAATGAATGATTAGCTTTTATCAAAACACTGTGGTGCTTTGCGTCCCCAGGCACGAATATTTCAATCTTATTTCGTGTTGATTGCTTCGTACGAACAGCAACGCAGGAGCGCTCTAGCTTATTGCGAAGTTAGCCGGCAGGGGCGCTGACACTGCCTCCAGGCACAATCTCACATCGCAAATTGCTAAAAGGCTTTCAACTGAATTTGAGTAAATTTTCAGTCACGTTTACTTCAGAAAGTGAGATCATGCATTTCATATGCATGTGCCATGGAAACCATATCATGAATTTTCCAAAAATTGCACATGTACTGTGAAACCGCTCTGTCGAACACCTACTACAGTATATGTCATAATTATTCATATAAAATTATTGTTCTAGTATCCACTACAACATGATCACCATCCAGTCCAGATCGAATGTCATCCATGATTGTAGAATAGGTGGTGCTGACAAAATTCCCAGTCAAACCAATGCTGTCGTCATAATGACGTTTCCTGTGTAATACATTGTGGGGAATATAATTTGTACAGGGTGTCTCCAGCACACGTAGTTTCATCATCGTTATCGTTTCGATGATTTCAAACAATTTGGATTGCATTTCCTAGGAGTTTCCTGGGCTACAGTTCTCTTCCTTCAAGTTGTCTTTAGTATTCATAAGTAACGTCGAAAGAAAAAAATAAGAAAATAACACTTAACCACTGCAGAAAAGTTACAGAGTTGGAATACATTAACATACAATATCATTAATACTAATATGCAGTGCATGACGGATTCGTTACTTATACAAACAACAAAGATACCTAGAAGGTACGACTTTTCTTTTCAGTTCTGCAGAAAGGTAATGTTAGGTGGCAACACTGCATGGCATTAGGACAAGGTCGAGTAAATTCATTTCATGCTTGTGGGGTATTGAGTTGAATTGATTTGAGAATAATGTCCAGCATGATGTAATAAGCGGGTTGTCCAACTAGAGGGTTTTAACCGTTAAATATTTCATCCAACAAGTACGGGTGAATTATGTCTGGCGTCATAGATGATCATCGTACAAGACCTTGGTTGTTTAGTTATACTCGAGGTGTTCATTACCGGTTTAATTACGCTTCTTCGCGCTTTTTCTCCAAGGGTTTGATGGTAACGACCAGTTTTGTTGATGAGCAATGGGGCTTACAGAGGGATTTTTCACCCGTATAATTCCCGGCCGTTTCTCCCCAATAGCTGCAGCTTCTTCAATTACTTTATCATTTTCGTTTGTCTTTTGAATATTTGCTCTTCCATCGCCGGCAATGGCTTAAAGCCAGCCCAAAGCCTTATCTGGGCCCTTATTTATCACCGTATTTACGTTTGCCGCATTGCCAATTTGCTTCGAAGCTCCTAGGGTTTCGTCAGAAAAGGAAAATTGCCAAGAAAATAATTGATGCCATGATTCATTCCGCTGCAGTGTACACTACAGGGTTTGCTAGAGACGAATTGGGTAGGGAGAATGAAAACACTGTTCAAGCATTACGGATTGCATTTCTTGGCCTTTTTTCTTACTCCTTCTCTTATTTTTATGTTTATGTATTCACTAGACTCCGTAGAAGATGCCTGGGATGCCAGGGCACAGGCTGCACACATGCGAAATAAAAACCTTGCCACATTGTCATGGCACGGACATTAATCGCTTTTTTGAGGCAACGAAGCAGAAAAAGAAATGAAAATGGGTATATTTTCAATACAATATGAGTTCAAATTACGGATGGTATTCACTGGAGAAAAACAATTGACAAGGCACATATTTTCACCCTGCTTTTGACAGTGAGTAGAATTAATATACACTGAATATAATCTCTTATTTTAGCTGCCCCTGTAAATGGGCAATCACTGCTAGCTTATAAACGGGTAGAACAAACACTATAATTGATCATGGGGCAAAAACGTAAATCTACATGTACGGATTTTTAGATATATGTTTTGTACGTGTGTCCGTAATTTGTTGCGCAGCCAGTACACTCTTAATTCCCAAGACGTCAAATGGCATCTTAAATGTCAACATACAACTTAAATCAACATGCATTAGCATGTTATACGGCTTTCACATCTTATTCAAAGTTAGCACACAACTTCATTTAAGTTGTCTCAGCTATTGAGATGCG